>RJWK010003846.1:0-62163 GCA_004363435.1 Platanista minor | reverse complement strand
TAAAAATAAATTTATTTTATTTATTTATTTAGTTTTGGCTGCGTTGGGTCTTCGTTGCTGCACACGGGCTTTCTCTAGTTGTGGCGAGCGGGGGCTACTCTTCACTGCGGTGCGTGGCTTCTCGTTGCGGTGGCTTCTCTTGTTGCGGAGCACAGGCTCTAGGCGTGCGGGCTTCAGTAGTTGTGGCACACGGGCTCAGCAGTTGGGGCTCGCGGGCTCTAGAGCACAGGCTCAGTAGTTGGGGCGCATGGGCTTACTTGCTCTGCGACATGTGGGATCTTGCCGAACCAGGGATCAAACCCCTGTCCCCTGCATTGGCAGGCGGACTCTCAACCACTGTGCCACCAGGGAAGCCCTATCATGAATTTTTAATCAATATTTTATTTCCTTTGGGGGCTCTATTTCTTGGCAAACTTATCCTCCACGTGTTATCTATTCTCAGGAACTCGAGGTAATTTGAAAAATATGGCTTCATCATTTTTCACTCATCAAACTGGCAAACATTGCAGTCTGACAAAGAAAAATGCTGGCAGGAAGGTGGACAAACAGCAAGTACACACACTGCCGCCAGGGGCGTCAGTCTCATCTGTGATGTCTTATTTCATGAGCTGGCGTTTTGAACAGAGTATCTAGTATGTTATTCTCTAGACTCTGTAGAACGCTTAAAAGTTTTCTTAATCATAACTTTAAAAACATTTTTATTGGAGTATAATTAATTGCTTTACAATGTTGTGTTAGTTTCTGCTGTACGATGAAGTGAATCAGCTATACGTATACATCTATCTCCTCCCTCTTGGACCTCCCTCCCACCCACCCCCCTATCCCACCCATCTCGGTCTTCACAGAGCACCGAGCTGAACTCCCTGGGCTATACCGCAGGTTCCCACTAGCTATCAGTTTTACACACGGTAGTGTATTTATGTCAAACCTAACCTCCCAGTTCATCCCACCCTCCCCTTCCCCCTGTGTCCACACATCCGTCCTCTCCATCTGCATGAGACGTGCTCTTCAAGGACAGGGACAGAACCGCTCACGTCCTTCACACCCTGCCACATACAGAGAAGTAACTATGCAAGTTTGACCTAAGAAAGCAAGAGACATAAGTACTTTTCTAATGGGGCAGCTTTGAACTGGATGTGGGAGTTCCCAGCAGGAGCCACAACCAAGACGGGAAGTGTGACTATCTGGCTACCAGTGGCCACCACAGCCTCTTCTGACATGCCTGCACTCAGGCATGAATAAAAGCATTCTTAAAAAAAACCCACCACCACCACCAATGCAGCACGATGCTCCCTCTGTGAACTAACTTTACGAACCTCAGGTTCTGCTTACGCTTGCGGGCAGCAGGGCCCCGGAGCACCTCTCTGTCTTTGGTCAGGAGGAACTGTCGTCCACCCCCACCACCCTGAAAACTGCTAACAGCCTGGCATTGTGGGGAACTGGCCAGGACTGTTTGACAGGAAGACCCCAATCTTGGTCACTCTATTTGACAGGAAGCAAAATTGAATTTTAAGGAAGTCACCTAGGGTCACCTACGGCTTGTGAGCTTGAATTAGCTCTTCTAATCTCATTTGTTTGTTCAAAGCAACACAAGAAAACTATGAAGAGACAAATCATCTACCGTCTCAATGTAGCTCAACATTAAGACCACACTCAGATCCACCCAGTGAGACGTAATGGAATAAACACTGTGGTGGTATCAACAGCCAGACAACTGAATTTGATAACACAGTGGGACCCTTATTTTATTTCATCTTTTAAAAAAATTACATAGGGGACTGGGCTCAGAGAGTCCTACCGTAGGGAAAAAAAAGGATACTTGGAATACAGAGCAGCTCCTTTGTTAGACACACCTCCTTATGGGGCCTTGGGTACAGGATCGATGGATTAATTTCCACGTCCAGGCTCCACCCAGCAAAGTGTCCACTTCCTTCAACCAATCTCCACGTTTAAAGCTCTCCCCTGAAAATGCTCCGTGTGCTGCTTCTAGCGTATTTTACATCTTCCCTTCTGGACAAGCTTCTTGAAGGGCAGTCTACACTCACCGTTTCCAATCCTCAGCCCCTGTCGACTCCTCAGTACGATCCGGTTTAACAGCACTCTGGCTTCTACGACACCGTTCTATTAGGGTTACCTTCGCAAACACTGACAAGAGCCCCACCTGCCGAAAGCGGCCTCCTAGGGCCGATGCCTCAGTCAGTTCAGGCTGCTGTAACAAAGTACCATAAACTAGGTGGTTTATAAACAATAAAAACTCATTTCTCACAAGTCTGGAAGCTGGGAAGTCCAAGGTCAAGGCACCAGCCTATTCAGGGGCCCGTGCTCTGGCCCATCCTTCAGTGTTGGTGTTCATCAGGCAACCACTCTGCCTCCCATCCTTCCCGCTCTGTGTTCCCCTAGTAATTACACAGAATCCCATTCTTTTATCACCTGATCACTCCCAAGCCTCTCTCTCACCAGCCCCGACCTCTTGCCAGAGCTTCAGATTCATTTACCCAAACACCTTCCAATGTGCCAAAACCAAGTGATATCAACATTTCCAAACCTGAACCCAGTGTTCTCCCCAGCAATGCAGAGCCTACTTCTCCAAAGCTGAAAACCTCAGTCTGTGACACAAATGCCCCACCAGTCACCCAAGAAAGAAACCCGAGAGTCACCCTTGACTCCTTGCTCCAAAACTCCAACTCCGACCTCCATTGTTACTGCCTCTGCCCTTATGCAACCTCATACTGGCCCCCTGGATATAGCAACGGCCATCTGGCTAGTATCCCAGCCTCATTCTAGAGCCAGCACAGTACCATCCACATGGCCCGGAGCTAACCTAAAATGCACACACGACCATGACTCTGCTCTGCAAAGTTCTCCACTTTAAATATCAATAGTTAAAGGTGAAGCTGATTACAGAGCAGCACCCAAGACTCCCCATCCCTGATTCCACCCCTCTGCATCAGCAACTCCTGCCACATCTTCCTTCACAAGTTATGCCCTAGGACAGCCTCATCCAACAGAAATATAACACAGGCCATACAGGTAGTTTTAAATTTTCTAGAAGCCACATTGAAAAGGCTGGGGGGGGGGGGAACAGGTGAAATTAATTACATTAATATACTTAATCTAATATATCTAAAATATTCATTTCACCATGTAATCAATATTTTTTAAAAGTATTAATGAGACTGGTTACGTTCTTTTTTTGAACTAGGTATTTGAAACCTGGTATATATTTCACACTTAAACAAATCTCAGTCTGAACTGCATTCCATGTGCACAAGAGCTACACGTGGCCAGGGGCTACCATGTTGGACAGTGTGGCTCCAGCACCAACAAGATGATTGATACATTTCCCCATATATCATGCTCTTTCATGCCTTTGTTCTTTTTTCCAAACTTACTCATATTCATCTTTTGAGATTCGGCTCAGACAGCCCTTCCTACCTCCCAAGCTATGCCAAGTACAGACTCATATTCCATTCACTGCTTGGGCCAGCCACCGTCCAAACACTGAAGGCATCTACCTACACATCTGTCTCCAACACTAGAATACTAGTTCCTCCAGAGCAAAAGCCTACCAGATTTACTCTCTTCCATATCCCAAGCACCCTGCAAAACGCTTGTACATAGTAGCAGAGAATTAAATCTTCGCTGAATTAAAATGATTCAGAGTAGCACAGGCACCACTGAAATCAGAGTTGTATGTTTAAATCCTGGGTCCTGATTTGCATTTCTCTAATAATTAGTGACGTTGAGCAGCTTTTCATGTGCCTCTTGGCTATATGTATGTCTTCTTTGGAGAAATGTCTATTTGGGTCTTCCGCCCATTTTTGAACTGGGTTGTTTTTGTTGTTGTTGTTGTTATTGAGCTGCATGAGCTGTTGCCTTTTCGTCTTGTTTATGGCTTCCTTTGCTGTGCAAAAGCTTTTAAGTTTCATTAGGTCCCATTTGTTTATTTTTGTTTCTGTTTTCATTACTCTAGAAGGTGGGTCAGAAAACATCTTGCTGTGATTTATGTCAAAGAGTGTTCTTCCTATGTTTTCCTCTAAGAGTTTTATAGTGTTCAGTCTTACATTTAGGTCTTTCATCCATTTTGAGTTTATTTTTGTGTACAGTGTTAGGGAGTGTTCTAATTTCATTCTTCTACATGTAGCTGTCCAGTTTTCCCAGCATCACTTATTAAAGAGACTGTCTTTTCTCCATTGTATAACCTTGCCTCCTTGGTCATAGCTTAGTTGACCACAGGTGCATGAGTTTATCTCTGGCCTTTCTATCCTGTTCCATTGATCTATATTTCTGTTTTTGTGCCAGCACCATATTGTCTTGATTACTGTAGCTTCGTAGTATAGTCTGAAGTCAGCGAGTCTGATTCCTCCAGCTCTGCTTTTCTTTCTCAAGATTGCTTTGGCTATTCGGGGTCCTTTGTGTTTCCATACAAATTGTGAATTTTTTTGTTCTAGTTGTGTGAAAAATGCCAGTGGTAATTTGATAGGGAGTGCACTGAATCTGTAGATTGCTTTGGGTAGTATAGTCATTATCACAATATTGACTCTTCCAGTCCAAGAACATGGTACATCTCTCCATCTGTTTGTGTCATCTTTGGTTTCTTTCATCAGTGTCTTATATAGTTTTCTGCATACAGGTCTTTTACCTCCTTAGGTAGGTTTACTCCTAGGTATTTCATTCTTCTTGTTGCAATGGTGAATGGGATTGTTTCCTTAATTTCTCTTTCTGATCTTTTGTTGTTAGTGTATAGGAATGCAAGAGATTTCCATGCATTAATTTTGTATCCTGTAACTTTACCAAATTCATTGATTAGCTCCAGTAGTTTTCTGGTGGCATCTTCAGGATTTTCTATGTATAGTATCATGTCATCTGCAGACAGTGACAGTTTTACTTCTCCTTTTCCAATTTGTATTCTTTTTATATCTTTTTATTCTCTGATTGCCGTGGCTAGGACTTCCAAAACTATGAGGTATTAACTCACACCGGCCATCATCAAAAAATCTACAAACAATAAATGCTGGAGAGGGTGTGGAGAAAAAGGAACCCTCTTGCACTGTTGGTGGGAATGTAAATTGATACAGCCACTATGGAAAACAGTACGGAGGTGCCTTAAAAAACTAAAAATAGAACTACCGTATGACCCAGCAATCCCCACTACTGGGCATATACCCAGAGAAAACCATAATTCAAAAAGAGTCATGTACCAAAATGTTCACTGCAGCTCTATTTACAATAGCCAGGAGATGGAAACAACCTAAGGGTCCATCATCGGATGAATGGATAAAGAAGACGTGGTACATATATGCAATGGAATATTACCCAGCCATAAAAAGGAACGAAATTGGGTCACTGTAGAGACGTGGCTGGACCTAGAGACTGTCATAGAGAGTGAAGTCAGAAAGAGAAAAACAAATAGTGTATATTAACGCATATACGTGGAATCTAGAAAAATGGTACCGATGAACTGGTTTGCAAGGCAGAAATAGAGACACAGACGTAGAGAACAAACACATGGACACCAAGGGGGGAAAAGGGAGTGGGATGAATTGGGGGATTGGGATTGACATATATACACTAATATGCATAAAATAGATAACTACTGAGAACCTGCTGTAGAGCACAGGGAACTAACTCCACTTTGCTGTACAGTAGAAACTAACACAACATTGTAAAACAACTATACCCCAATTAAAAAAAAAAAAAAAATTCTGGGTTCCTGGGTGAACATTTTATATTCTTATATTCTTGGTTAACAAAAAAGGATGCAAAGACAAACTGCAAACATACTCAATCCTTTTATAGGACATATTCATACATACGCAATCTCTTTCAATGCAGAGCTTACTTATGAAAATATTCACCTGTGGCATACCGTGAGTAGAATAAAGAAATTCAAATTGTGAAGTTAAAAGGGATCATCGTATGATCTAGTTATTTTATGTATAAAGAGAAGAGAGGTGAAATAATTTAAATGGCAAATACAAATGTACACAACTACTGAATGCAGAACCAGCACCGTAACCGCACGCCCAGGTCCCTAGAGTTTTCCACTGCACCACTCTGCTTGTGTGGTCAACTGTTCACGTTAATCAAATAGAATCTGTCATTAAAATCCATTTAACATTAGAGAAAACCCGTACAATTGAAACTCTAGCTGTCTGTTATCACTGCTGTCCATTCCTTTCAAGACGGCATGGCCGGGAATACACCGCTCAACAAACCCTCCTCGTGCTGCCCCTCTGGTCACAGACCCATGGGGCCACGTGACCAGTTTTGGCAAGGAAACGTGTGGGAGTGGCTCATGTCCCCTCGGGGGTGAGGCATTTAAGAGGAGGTGTGCCACCTCCATGTGCCTCCCCCCTGACCCCAGAGCCAGCATGGGGATGGCAGTCACAGGCTGGGAGGGGTCTGTCACGCCGAGCCACCAGACGGAGGGGTCGCGCCCGACACGAGCAAGAAGTAGACTCTGGCTGTGCTGAATTACGGGGATTTCGAGGTTGTTCTTCAGTGACGGCAGATGGTGCTTCTTTAGCCCGACTGATAACTGACAGAAGACTATAAAGTACAGATCTAAGAACCTGGACCTTGAAATTCAGTACTGTGGCAAATGTAATTAATATCACTCTAAATGACTAAATATGAATCCTCTTAAAAATATTTCCTGCTATTATTTTATTTTAAAATGACATCATGAACTATACATTAAATGTAAGATGTAGCAGGTGTAAAATACGGTTAAAGGCATAAAATTGTCAATGTGGAAAACACACAGCCAAAACCAAACGCTGAATCAGGATTTTAGCACCGATGACTTTTTCTAAATACCGGCCATAAATATCCTCGTGAAGTGGCTACACCAGTCAAGGTCACTGTCTGAGGCTAGGACCTAAGGTTTTCTTTCCACACGGGACATCATTCCATGAGGAATTCCTATTGGCAAAATTCTCATGGAATTTTAAAGAGGCTTTGGGGGAGGATTAATGATGTACAGTTTGAATCTCCTGACTGTACATATAGCGATGTCAGTGTAAGATTGTACCGAAACATTTGGAAAGAGTTTACAGTTGGCATCAATTTTAGAGAAAATACTCTTCACCAGGCAGAGCTGCTCACAGCAATACATAGTTATTTTGCAAACTGAAAGCATGATTACCTTGTGCTTCAGCCAGAAGAGTTTCAGCCAATTGCAGGGTGAATACTCTGAATGTCTGAATTTTAAATTCATACTGAAAAACTTTTGGACATTTAGAACAGACTTTCATAGATGTTTTAGACTTTTAAATGCTGATAACCTTTTCTAAATAATGGACTGAACTAGGTAATTCCCCAATACTATTACAGAGTAACTAACTATGCAAGGCGAGGCTACCCACACCTCTGAGACGATCCAGACTTGTGTCTTTTTAATGTTCCTCTGAAGTACATTTCCTTCCATTAAAAATGTGTACTTAGTTGGAAAGAATTTCATTATAATTCACACAACTTGCTTTAACTAGATGGTTGGCAGATTACTTGCGCTTCATTTAAGAGTTTGGCTGAGTGTTTGTGAATGTGCAATACATAGAATTTTCTAAAAATCAAAACATATCTGGGACTCTCATAGATTTGCTTTATCTTATATTTTCCCTATCCTTGATTTTTATTAACTTTTACTGTTTCCTATTTTGCTGTATTGTGTGTTTTCCTGTAATCATGCTCACACCTGTAACATGGGAGAACAGAGATGAATGACAAAATGAAGAGATAAAATATCACATCCGACCTATAGATAGACTTTTAAAATTTAAAATATACCTCAGTGCTTCCCTGGTGGTGCAGTGGTTAGGAGTCCACCTGCCAATGAAGGGGACACGGGTTCGAGCCCTGGTCCGGGAAGATCCCACATGCCGCGGAGCAGCTAAGCCCGTGCGCCACAACTACTGAGCCTGCGCTCTAGAGCCCGCGAGCCACAACTACCAAGCCGGCGCGCCTAGAGCCCGTGCTCTGCAACAAGAGAAGCCACTGCGATGAGAAGCCCACGCACCACAACTAGAGAAAGCCTGTGTGCAGCAACGAGGACCCAATGCAGCCAAAAATAAATTTAAAAAATAAATTTAAATAATAAGTCCATAAAATATACCTCATAGAATCATGTCTTCTGACTCTTAGTGTTTGTAATGGTTTATAAAGCCTTCCCCATCCTGGGGACTTGGAGGAACCCTGATTGGGGCCCAAGTGACAACTCAGATGGCAATGAGCCCCAAGGACTCAGCGTTCATTTGTTCTGGGGGACGGCTGCTGAAATAGACTGGCTCAAACAAACTGCTTCAGAAATGGGAGTTACCATGACAATCGCCATCATCCTCGTCACGCTGGCTGGCCCGCTGCCCTCCCAGACACACAGAAGAACCTCCCAGAAAAGAAGCTCGAGGCAAAACCAGGAGTAGAAGGGGGTTGAGGCAGCAGCCGGAGCAAAACGACAGGTGAACCCCAGATGGAGTTCAGAGTCACACTCAAGCGTGAAGTTGTAACCCCCCTCCCTGGCTGGTCCCCCTTCCATCTTCCACCACAAGTTAAATGTCACTTCTTCAGGAAGCCCTTCTATGACCTTCTGCACTAGGGTAAATTCCTTTCCAATACTTCCACAAAACTCTGTATTGTCTTTTTTGTTATATTCAGGTATTCACTATGCCCCTACTATGTGCCAGGCGCTGCTCTAGGTAATCTGAACACGACGTGAACAAACTTCTGCTCTTCCCAGAGTTCCAACCTCAGTAATGATCTCACTGTTCACCCAGATGCTCAGAATCTGTCCTGACCCTGTTCCCCCCGCTCCCCACATTCAGTGAGTCACTAAGTCTGGGGATTCTATCTAGAATCTAGCTTGTCTCCATCCCGACCACCAATGCCCCTAGCACAGCTATCTGTTCTCTCCCTCGGGAACAATTCCCACAGTCGCAAGTCCCCACCATCTCCAACCCACATACACACCTTCAACTGGAGTTCCTAGGATGGAAATCGCACCAGGAGGCTCCCTTGTGTCCAGTCTGTCTGGGGTCCCTCGTCGTGTTGAGATTTGACCCTGGTGACCGCCCTTGGATCCACCTCCTCCCCAAGTATCCTATACTCGTGCCATGCTGAACTATGTGCAGTTTGCCACATATGTTCTATTATGCCCACCAGTGACAACCTAACATGGTTCCTGGCACCTCCTATATGCTTAACACATATGTGTTGATTAAAAGAATGAACACCTGAAGATAATCCTGTTTGCACACTTACTGGGCCTCCTGCTTGAATTGTCCTTTATCGGCAGCTGTCAATGATCTCAGCACATTTGCATCCCAAACACTTAGCACGGCACCTGTAGCCTAGGAAATGCCAAATAACGTTTGCAGTGTAAAAGGAGGGACACATGACTGCTGGACAAATCATCTGCCTTAGCTGAGGACACAGAGTGGAATAAAGCAAGTACAGAGCAATGATTTTCTCCTTGGTGAGGAAGCGCAAAAGCCTTTGCGAGTTTCCTTCAGGAACATGAGCTGGGCGGGTCTTGACAGGTAGAATCAGAATAACCTATTAGGGACCCCAGGGAGGAGACATGCCCTTCTTGTTTCATTTTGCTTTAATTCAGCTGATATTGATTGAGGTGCCGTAAAGGTAGCAGCACATAATGGAAACAGAATTGCCTGGGAGTTGGAGGACCAGAAGTAAATTCTGGTACTGGCTCTACCTATAATTAGCCTCGTGACCTGGATCCAGCCGCATCAGAAGCCAGTTCACTCGTGGACCTCCTATTTATGTAAGCAATTGAAATCCCTTTTTCTGCTTTGGTTGGGTTTCTGACTCTGGAAGCTAAGAGTGCTGACTTATACTCATTCTTATTGTCTGTGGTGGGTGCATTACCATGTGGGTAAACCAAAAAAGGTCTGGGATAAAGCATATTTGGATTCCAGCAAAACACGTGGTAAAAGTCTCTTAAGATATCCTCGGAGAAGAGAGCAGGGTCTGACCGTTCACTTAGACGTACCTGAAACTTGTTGAACCAACATATGCAAAATGTCCTGATTAACGGACACGCACGCATGGAGAGAGGTCTCCTGCATCATTTTACAAGCCCCTGAACCTACCCCTCTTCTATATGGAGTTCCCAGCAGGCACTGGGAGTAATGAAAGGCGTCCTTACCAGACTTGTAGGTCTCTCAAAGCTGGAAGAAATACTTAATGCAAAAATGTACGCGTCAAGATTCAGTGGTCTAAAGAGGCCCAAGAGGATGAGTTTAATGAGGACAGAGGAAAGGCCTATTTAGGGCCCCGGTCTCTGAAATGACCCTTAAGTTTTTCCCCAAATACATTTGGAGACATTACCTGGCCTAGGAAACGAGTCTCCTCCATTTTTCTTTTTGGTTTCTGTGGCTTGTAATTAAGTTTCTTGTCTATTTGTGTATTTTATTCTACTTTGCAGATAGGGTATTATTTCTTAATTGTAACTGTTCTTAGAGTTTGTTGGGCAAGTTGCCCATTTGTGATTAATTAGCTTTTTGATTATTTTGTGTTTAAGAGCCTTGAGGCCTTTAGGCACATGCACCTGAAAATTAAAATTTATTAATACCAACATAATGATTTAATGTAACTTTATGGTTTATATTTCTTATTTAAGTGTCATTTATGGGCTTTTCCCCACGAGCACAACTGCTTTCATTCTCATTTTCCTCGGCAGGAAAATCTCAAGATTCCAGTCCCTTCTCAATGTAAAAAAAAAATGTGCATCTTGGCTTTTATTGTTCTTTCTTGCTGTTGCTTCCACCCCCCTACTCTTCCTCTGACTCACTGGTTCTGACCAGCAGGTGCAGCCACGCAGGTGGGCACGTGGGCGCCTTCACCTCCTTTGCCTCTGGCCCACTGTGTCTCCAGTCCCCTCGGAGCTCAGGGGAGGGCCAGGGACAGCTCAGGCTCAAACCCTGCTGCCCTCAGCAGCCCCGAGGAGGACGGGCAGCAGGAGAACTCGCACCAGACGCCAGCCCCGAACACGTACGTAAAGAAAGCCCCCCACAGAGGGAGGGGCTCCTGGGCGTTTGCCCAGCTGCGACTGGATGGCAGGAGCTCACTGTTTGCCTGGATATGATTTCTGGGAGTTCAGCTGCCCTGGCAGTGCCCCCCGACAAGGACTCGGGAACAGACCGCGGAGCCCGCCCTCGCCCACGAGGTCAGGCCCTGCCCCGCCGTGCACACACCTGCTCACTCACCTGGCCGGCACTGACGGGCATCCAGGCGCGCTCCTTGGCACGGGGCTCCCAAAGACGAGCAGCCCTCAGGCCCTGCGCTCAGGTAGCTCAGACTCCTCCATCCATCCCACAGCCGTGACGCGCCCACAAAGCACAAGGCCCCGGACCCACTGCTCCGGGGGCCTCCGAGAACTTCAACACGAGGGGGAAAGCAGGCTACACTGCAGCACAAGGAGGGTTCAGAGAGTGCGCTGGTGAGTCTGAAGAGGACAGACTGCTCTAGCTCCGTGAGGAGGCTGGTGGGACAGTGTCATGCAGGCAGAGGAACCGAGTGGGACCTCCCAGGGGGCCACCTACCAGAGCTGCCATCCCTGAAAACAGAGCAGTGCATTTTCACTCTTGAGATAACCAGAGAATCACTGAATTTAAAAAAATTTTTCGAAATGAGGCAGAATCTTTGTTTAAACAGAAAAGAGAAAAACCAACCAACCAACCAACCAACCCACCCTTTGCTCCCCTCTAAGACTCAGGGTTCCTGCTCTCCCTTGCCGTCTATCGGCGTGACGAGCTCCGTAATTCCCAGCCCGACTCTGGCAGGCCTCACAAAACGTAAAGCTAAAATTCCAGTCAACGCCACCCGACAGAGCTCCACGTTACATTAGAAAACAAAACTGGGAGACATCATGTATTTTGAGTAAAAGAAAAATAAACCAGAAACCATGGGTATATATAAACACACAGAGGAATATAAACACGCCACGTGCTGGTATATACAGATGTGCTGTCGTGGATGGTGCTCTCCCCGGTAACCTGTTTTCTAACACACAGTACGCTGCGGCAGGCACCCACACAAAGCAGCTGCCCACTTTGCCAGGGGACGGTCCTGATGCTCTGCCTGCCCTCCCTTTGTCCCCCTGCCTCCAGTCCCGGTGCCAAGCGTGACTCATTACCCTCCTGACACCCTTTTCACGCTCGTCAGCTCCTCCCCAGAAAGTCAGTCACCTGGACGTTCCAAGGACCCCGCGCCTTATCCTTAAGAACCCACGTCCCTGGCACCCGCCCTCCCCCAAGCCTGTCCCCCAAGTTCTGCGCTGCATGTGAAGTGTAAAAAGCCAGGACCAGTTTGTCCTGCGGCGATCAGCTCGCTTTGCCGATATGCTCACTGAAATTTCCTTGCAACGTTTTCATCAGCTCCATAATGGAAGCTGGGGCCCGTGGGTCAGGCAGAGGCCCAGCTGAAGCAGCCGGTCGTGCTGGAGCCCACGCCCAGGAAGGCTGAGGTAGGTAGAACTGGGCAATGCTGGGCAGTTAGTATCTCAGGAAGGAAGCATCACAACAGCTCTGGTTCCGTGAAATGAAGCCTTGCTTGGGGGCCACCAGGCTACAGCAAGGCCCACTTCTACCGCCGAGGGCTAAAATCGCTCGGCTTTTGTTTGCTTGCTTTTTCATCCCTGTATCACTGGTTGGCAAACTGCAGCCCTTGGGCCAGATCTAGCCACGCTGACTCACATTTGTATTGTCTGAGTCTGCTTTCACGCGCGACAGTGGCAGAGTCGAGTAGTGACAGAGACCAGCTGGAGACCGGCCCACAAAGCTGACGATATCTACTATCTGGCTCTTTCCAGAAAAGGTTAGCTGGTTCCTTCCTACCTCATATTTATCACTAATGCCATTTCTTCCTCCAATTTCTCATTATTAAATTTCTCAATTGTAACAATGCCCCTCGCTTCCGATGACGGCAGCAGAACTCAAGCCCTCTTCATTCCCACCCATCCTGCACGTTGCTGCCAGGCGGATCTGACCGCGGACCAAATCCTCTCCAGCCCACACCCATATAAGGACTTATGCGCTCTTAGGTGCCCCCAAAGCCAATTTCCTAATTCTACCTTTCAGGGCCCCCAAGTCAGATGTACGCCTCACTCCTCCGCTTCACGGTACCCTGGGCTTTCCTCCCCTACCGTGCAGGCTTCCGGGGCTTCCTCTGCCCGGCCTGACCCCCGTTGCTCCCATTTCCTGCCCCACATCTTCCCCTGGGCCACAGAGTCCCCATCGGACACTTTAAGTCCTGCCCTTTTGTTCAATTCATGCTGTCAAGAACTCACTCACTGCCAGCTGACTTCTGTCTGAACTATCTGCTCACCTTACAGATTCCACTGGTGACAAAAAATAAATCAGGACAAAGACAGCAGGAGAGACTCTGCTCAGAGGAATCCATCTGGGGAGTGATCCTCTCTGAGACGTGGTTTCCAAAACCATATGAGATCTCAACACGCGGCCCACCTACACGTACTCGAGGCAAAACCTCTCCTATCTCAGTGCACGCCGCGCTCAGAGTTCATGTCACATACTTAACTGTTTTCCAGGTACTTCACACTTTGGCCTTTTATCTCCTCAAAGAGTTTAGAAGTTCCCACTGGGATACGGGACATACACTGCACTGCCAGGTATTAAGAAGAGAAACTAAAAAGATAACTAATTCTAAGACACAGAAGTATGCCCTGCTTCCACAGAACCCAGTGGCTTGCTGACTTTCCATAACTACACGTGAAAAACCAGAACTCTTAATCACACGCTTACTAGATACTATGGATTTGGGAAGGAAAAGGAAGTTCCCCCAGTGGGGCATATGCTCTGGCCTGACATCCATTTGGATGGTTGGTCTCTAACAGGCTCAATGTTTACAACTGTACTCTTCTGGAGGCTACTGTACTTTCGAGAAAATAACAAAACCTTGCTGTAAAAACCCTAAGAAAGAGGGGCTAGAAAATTTCCTCCCCTGCTCGGTTCCTCTGCCGTCTCCTTGGTCTCCCCTCCACATGCCATCATGATGTGCCAGCGACAACACTCAGCATCTGACCTGCTATCCCAGAGACCACTGATCACCCACCGAGCTGGGCCACTGGGCAATGAACTTAATTTAAAAACTAAGCTCCAACTGTTATTTCTGCCTCTCTTGAAAGCTATTATCATTATTCTCTTAAAACCATCGCCAGCTCCCGGCTTCTACCTCGGCTGGCCAATTACTCATTCTTGTCTGGGAACTTTCTCATCTAACCGCTTTTTTAGACATAAATGAAAGTACTAAAAATTAATAGGTGGGAGAAGAGATGAAAAGGAACGCGCTTCAAACTCATTTTTAGCCATTACAAGCCAGAAGGAGCCCAAACGGTAGTCTTTGGAAAAAAAAGAAAAGAGCTTCTTTTTGTATGAATTGGTACAGCACACGTAGGAGATGATACCTCAGACCCCAAATGGGTCTTGGACACAAACATGTGAGTCATGTGTCCAGTCTGTAAATCGACGTTAGCCGTCAGGACCACAGTCAACAAGGGGAAAGCTGGTCGGGCTCGGCACAGGGAAGCAACCGCTAACGTGTTGGGCGCCATCAATTTTTTGCTGCCAAATTCGGAAACCTGTCTTTGAAAGGCTGTGACCACTGTATTCACAGAGAAGGTAGGTGGCAGGAAGGGGTTGGAGAGGTTAGGTGTGTGTGAGAATCAGTTTCCAGAAAGATCTGAAGCCCCAAACAGCAGTGTGTGTGCACCCAAATGTGCAAAGCTGGAGAAAAGCGATCCTGGGTTGAAAAATCAAAGCCACTGACAGTAGACACACATCCAGGAACGGGGGGCAGTCTATAAATAGACAGTTAGCCTTTTGGCCTCTCTCTGTGGAAAATTCTGGATTGCCACAAGCCACACCGAAGATGTATTGTTATAGTCAGATCTCCCTGCTCTCTTATTGTCCGCTGGCTTTCAGAGAGGTTTACCAGCTAGCTGCTTTCACACCTGCCTAAATGATCAACCACTGCAGCAGATGGCTTTTCTCACCGCCACCACGTCTGTGAGCTAAATCTGCTCCGTCCCCCAAAGCAGGCCCTTCCCAGGTCCAAAGCATCATCACCAACGTGACCGACAAGCATCAAGGATTCCACCTGCCGTCTGGAAATGCTCTTCAGCAGCCTGATACACGCAGGGAGTCTTCAGGTGGTGGCGAGTGTGCTAGAGACAAGCCAGGGAAGCTTATTCACTGATCCCAACAAGCTCATGGGGAGGGCGCCCACAGAACCGCAAACAGAAAACAGCAGGGCCGCCAAGAGGGCTGCCAGCCCAGGGATCGGCGGGATGTCAGCCCAGCCCTGCCAAAGGCCCTTGCTTGTCAGCCGACACCTGAATGCTGGCATCCACTCATCTTGAGAGTTGAGGTTCAAACTCATGGCGGGGCACCCTCGTTTCAGCGGGCCTTGCATTTCCATCTGCAGAGAAATTTCCAGTAGGAAATTTACATGGAGCTAGTCTACTAAAAGACCTCAAACACTGGGAATCTGCTTTGTTCCTCTGCTTCCACCTCAGCCAGAGGAGAGATGACATACCAACCCCACGGTGCCTGTAGATGGGCTGGAGAGGAAGGCGGGGGCTGGCGGGAGGGGGGGGGGGGCAAGTGATAATGGGCCCTGCTGGACGTGGACAGGTAAGGTCAGGGTGCCTGATCACCTCAGGAGAAACCAAGTCGGCCTTCTGTTCCCTCCACCTGTTTCAGTGTCTCCATTTGCTCTGAGCTCAAGAAGGTAAGATATGGCTCTTCCGGCTGCAACTGACAGCAATTAAACTTGAATTTACAAGAGTAAAAGGTTAATTTATTGTAAAACTGTTCAGGTGACTGGTGGAACCCGAAGGGAGCCTCAGGAAAAATTCCACCCGGGAATTACATACCCTCCTGCCTCTCATCCTGCATCCACTTCCTTCTTTCTGTCTCATCTGTCTGCTGACTCTCAAGTCCCAAGTGGGAGCCACATGGCCACCCGAGGCTTCCTGGCTTCCCATCATACAGCTTCAGGCACTGAGAAGGGTCTGTACAGCTTATTGTCTTAAAGCCAAAATTCCTGGTCACAAACTGCCATTGCTCAGCCTGGTCCGGGGCCACTGCTGTCAGCTGTCCAGGATGGAGTAGGGCTCAGCCATGCTGGGGGTGGGCGTCCTCAGTGGAGCGAAGCAGCCGAGGCAGGATGGGGCTCTGGGGACCACGCTGGAGCCCCTGTGTGCCATCCCCGAAGCTGCCGGTCAGGGAGGAAGGTCACTGCAGGGCAGATTCAGATCCTGCCGGGCACCCTGCCCACTGCACGCACTCAGGACTGGGGGCGCCAGGTCTGAGCTGTCAGCACGGGGCACAGGCTCAGCCAGCCCACCCCGGCTTATTTTAATGCAACCGGTAACAATGGCACTTCACTTTAAAAATGAGAAGCCAGAGACACGAAGGCAGAAACTGGAACCGTCCTGAGCAAATGGATGCGTGTTTGGGTCACCCCAACCATGAACGGGATTAAACAGCTAAGAAAATGCGACTAAACAGCTGAAAACAGGGAGGACCTGCTACCCATTAGGCGCACGCTAACAGCTTTACAGGCGTTACCTTTTTGACGCCTCTAGAGACAGGGGCTGTTTCTTCGGTGGACTAGTTCCGTCAGTTTTCTCAGCCCAGAGCTGGGGGACTCTTCCCCGAGCCCCTGGGGTTTTACCCGAGGTTCTGACATGAGACCCTGCACGGCGGTGTTCATCTGCATCCCACACCCGTGTGGGCTGAGTCCCTGACAACCCTGACCCCTTCCTTCGATGGGGGGAGCGCAGTTTTCCTGGGTGAACTTACCCTGTACGTGGTCATCGCTAGGACCCCCTGCCGGCCCACCGCCCGAGAAAGTGCAAGGCAATACCCATCATCGTTCTCTCTCAGGCGTTTGGTTAAAATGCCACAAGGACAGAAAACGCTTTACTTCAGGTCACCGCAGGGGCACCGCCACGGAGGTCCCAGAGCCACCCTGGTCCCGACCCTTTCGTGGCCACCCCTGCATCTATGAACCACTCAGTGTTCTGTGAATACGTTCTAACCCCACCCCCCTTTCTAAAATTTTAGTTAGCCAGGACGGGAGCCTAAGGCTTACAGCCTAAGCAGCCTGACTCTGCAAAGGTCAGCCCCAGGCCTGCCTGAGTCTAGAGTCTGCGCCCTTGGTGGCAGGAGCGGGCACCTTCCCTGGTCACCACCTGGTGCCAGACAGACCTGGTCCCGCCACGCCACGAGGGGAAGCTGCTGGGAGGACCAGCCCGGCCTCATTGCGGGAGGCTTCCCCTGCGCCCACGCAGCACCTGGCCTCAACCCTCTTGGCTGGCTAGGCTGGCCTTGAGGTCCCCTGCGTTGTCCGGGAGAGACACTTTTCAGTGTGCTACCTTGCTCCTCAAATTGTATTCAGTCTGCACCTGCTTCGGCAAAATCCCAGGCAGCTGCCAGCAGCCCTGAGAGAAGCAGCACCTCTGTGAGGACCCTGCCAGCCTCCACATCAGCCTCTTTCTCAAGCTGCCGAAGAAGATGCATCTCCAGAGTGGCCAGAACTTCTCACTGTACCACACACACTCTTCCTGGCTGGAGAAAGCCAAGTTTCCTGGAGGAGAGGAGGGAGGGAAAGGGCAGCGCAGCTCAAGGAGAGAGAACTGGCTCACATACCCAACAGGCTTTTTAAACGACGTCAAGTGGCAAAAGTGCTGATGCGAACAATCATGTAAAAATTACATCTTCATAAAACAACACATTTGCAAAGGACACCGGCCCCAGCAGTGCTGCCGCAGCTTGGAACAACTGACATTTGCTTTGGCCAGAATTCTGGATGCCGCTCATCAACACTCATGCGGAGGGAGGAGAGAAGGCCCAGAGAAGAAAGCCGTCCCACAGGGAAAGCCTGAAACCAACACAAACGAACAGGAAATATAGGCCTCGGCTACACCCAAAGTTTAAGTAGGTAGTGACAGTTATTTGAGTCACACTTGGTCTTTAAGAGTAAAAGTGCAACATAGGATCTCAGCGAGGATATTCTGGCACACAGAAGTGGATACATGGCTTTGTACCAGTTTTCTATTTCTGCATGCAATGACGTCACCAAGCCAAAGGGGACCAAACAGGGAGAAATGATCCCGAAGCTGAAAGTGCAGGAACGCTGAGATCTCGATGGGGAAACTGGGGAATGCACCTTTTCTAAATGCATCGAATTTAAGAGCTGCGATCAGTTGCTACTAATCTATTACCTCCCTCAGCTAGTGGATGGGCAAGTGGAGGCCCAGAGAGAGAAAACACTTGCCCCAAGGCCACATCCAGTCGGTGGTAGCTTGGTGATTAGAAGTCAACCTTCTAATTCCATTCCTAATCACGCTCTCCTTTTCACACGTTGCCCTAATTCACGGGAGCTGGGTGTGAAGGACCCCAGGTACAGTCTGCATCTCATCAAGCAAAGACGTGGCCCCATCTCCCTGAAAACCCCCAGGAAGCACCGCACGGCCTGTCTCGCTTCACCTCTTTCTGCTCCCAAGATACGTGACTCTGAAAAAAAAAAGGTGTTTGCTCCAACCTCTCACGTTTCTTGGGGTTTCACTCTGCCCAGGACGGGGTTTTGGAGGACAGCCAGTGGAGGAGGGCTGCGTGCAGCCGCCAGGCAATGGCCACCTCCAGACTCCCAGCCTCCTGGCTCATTCGTGCTCCTGGTTCTCCCGATTTCATCGAGAAGCCCCTCTACTCAACTCAGCAACTGTAACCCGGTCTTCATGCTGGTGTCCTGCTGTGAAAACACAGGGTTTCATCCTGCAAGGTGGCTGCGTGGTGGCGGTCGTCGACGGGGAGCAGCTCCGAGGAGGGCTGCAGGGGTTAGTTCGTGGCCGGCGAGACAAGGTCAACGTTATTCTTTGCAGAAACTGCAAACAAAAAAATGCATGGATCCCGAACCTCATTCAGCAATCAGCACAGACAGCACGGACTGAGTGGCTGGTGTGGGTAGATCCCGCTGCTGTTTGGGACACAGAGGTGAACAGGGTCCCCCCTCCAGCAATCTGAAATCTGGAGAAGACACAGAAGGTCTCAAGGCCCTTATCCTGACGAGAAGTAACATAAGCCCGTCAGACTTCTTGCTGTCAAATAGCTAACGTGGCTGATCTGAGTTTCACCTTGGCATTTCTGTTCCCCTGCTGGTACTCTGGAGCAGTGCCTATAAAATGAAAGAGCCAAAAGCCTGGTGATGAGGAGGAGAGGGAAAAAATGAAGTATCTGAAGATGCTGAAAACTCTCCCACCCAAATAAAACATGTCTTCCCAGATAATCTGGAACTATTTAATTGTCAGAGGAGGTTGTATTTCCAACAGAGAACTCTAAAATACGAAGAAATTAAATCATTTCTTATCCTTTAAGATTTGTCCCAGATTCCATCCAGCGAAACTGCAAGTAGCTTCAAATTGCCTAACTCAACAAATATTTAAGTCCTAAACACCCCCAGAGAGCCGCCCTTTACCCGCTGGAGTCCCTAGCACAGGAGGCTAAAGCAGATGTATCTGGAAGATTTTTATGCCTCTCAAAACTGGCTCTAGAGCTGTATAATCAGCTATAAGATCCCTAAGTTATAGTAGTTTGTGGAAAGGGGACTGAGAACTATTTGTTTATTCACAAAGAACAATAATGTAGAACAATCAGCTTCAGATGCTCCAGCTCCTATTACAATGAAAGGTTAATGGATTACTTATTTGGGACAGAGGAGAATGAATTAAGGGGGTCATATTTTTATTTATTTTTATTTATTTATTTTTTTGCGGTACGTGGGCCTCTCACTGCTGTGGCCTCTCCCGTTGCGGAGCACAGGCTCCGGACGCGCAGGCTCAGCGGCCATGGCCCACGGGCCCAGCCGCTCCGCGGCATGTGGGATCCTCCCGGACCGGGGCACGAACCCGCGTCCCCTGCATCGGCAGGCGGACTCTCAACCGCTGCGCCACCAGGGAAGCCCGGGGTCATATTTTTAAAGAGGACGTTTTCTAAAATTCTAGGGTAATAAAACCACCCACATTTATAGCTCTGGATCAGAATAACATTGAGGAAACCATTTTAAATACACTGAGGAAACTAAAAAGTTCATTCATTTTCAGTGTTAATACCTTACTTATTATGGTAACAGTTACAACGGGCTTATAACTGAAGGAGGGAAATAAAGTTTGGTGAAACACGTTGGTTTCTACTTTTAAGAAAAGAGCACAGTGTTCCTTTCACTCATTTTTCTGAAATTTAATCCATGACAGTCAATCATTTCAGACACTGTCCAGTTTGTCCTTTATCTCGCATTAAGAATTTCATTCTCGGGCTTCCCTGCTGGCGCAGTGCTTGGGAGTCTGCCTGCCAATGCAGGGGACACAGGTTTGAGCCCTGGTCCGGGAAGATCCCACATGCCACGGAGCAACTGGGCCCGCGAGCCACAACTACTGAGCCTGCGCGTCTTGAGCCTGTGCTCCGCAATGAGAGGCTGCGACAGTGAGAGGCCCGCACATCGCTCGCCGCAACTGGAGAAAGCCCTCGCACAGAAACGAAGACCCAACACAGCCAAAAATAAACAAATAAGTTAATTAATTAAAAAAAAAAAAAAAAGAATTTCATTCTCAACAGGCCTGGCAAAAAGATCCACCCTTCAGAGATGCTCAGAACCCAGAGAGGCGTGATGGTGCCAAGCACCTGTCCTGTGCCAGCATCCCGATGGCCTCCTCTGCGTGCATGGCTTTCTCTGGGACTCTGGGAAAAGTTATCATAAATTCAAGCACTTTCAAGTCTCACATGGATTTGGCCATTTCAAATAACGTTATCATTTTATATTATAATCATCACTATGTTTCTGCCGTATGTTATATAACAATGAGAATGACACTCCATTCTTTTTTTTTTTTCCGCTGTACGTGGGCCTCTCACTGTTGTGGCCTCTCCCGTTGCGAAGCACAGGCTCCGGATGCGCAGGCTCAGCAGCGGCCGTGGCTCACGGGCCCAGCCGCTCCGCTGCATGTGGGATCTTCCGGGACCGGGGCACGAACCCGTGTCCCCTGCATCGGCAGGCGGACTCTCAACCACTGCGCCACCAGGGAAGCCCACACTCCATTCTTATTAGCAGGAATTTGGAGTTTTCAAAATCCTCACACACAAAATTTCACTTAATTCTTTGTACCAACCTATAAGGGAGTTATTCTCAACCTCATGTTTCCACTGAATTCTGTTCACATGGGATTAGGTCTTATTCACTCCGTTATGGGCTGAACTGCGTACCCCTCCCCCAAATCAGATGCTGAAGCCCTAACCCCAAGACCTCAGACTGTGACTATGTTTAGAGGTGGGGTCTTTACAGAGGCAATGAAGTAAAATGAGGCCATTGAGTTGGACACTGATTCAACAGCACTTGTGTCCTTGTAAGAAGAGATCAGGACACAGACACACACAGAGGGATGACCGTGTGAGGACACAGGGAGAAGGTGGCATCTCCCAGCCAAGGAGAGAGGCCTCAGATGGAACCAACCCTGTGACACCTTGACCTTGGCCTTTCAGCCTCCAGAACTGTGAGGGGATACATTTCTGCTGTTTAAGCCGCCGCGTCTGTGGGACTTTGTTACCGCCGCTGGAGCGGACTAGCACAGCCCCATCTCCTGTATGTTGTGCACAGGTCTCCAGCTCTTAGGTAGAGCAAATTCACCAATTTCCCAAAACTCTTCCTTCCTTTGCTGACAAAATATTCTGAATGCTGAATATCTCATAAGGTCCGACTTTCACACCGACACAGAAGTCATCAACTAAAAACATTCAGGTGACAAATGACCCACTTGAGCACCCTGGTCTGCTACCAGGGAAGCAGGCAGCACATTCCAACACTGAGTGTCAGAGTGAAGGTGACGCGCCCCTCCAAAACGGAGAGGGGGAGGAAAAGAGACAGATGGTTATGGGTTGGGCGGCCAAAGGACTTGAGAAGAAAGTCAGCAGAGGAATCCGCTGGTGTAGGAGGAGAATCCTAGTGGAAAAGCAGGTCACAGTAATTTGGGGATGGGGGGAGGGGGTCCACTGATGATTTTAACAAAACGAGTTTTCTCCCACATGGAGACGGGAGTGGAAGCAACTGAACATTAGGCCAAATAATGTTTTGCCGACATGTAAGAACAAAACCTTTATTCTTGCAGGAAAGATGCCATCCTGAGAGACACACGAAAGTCTTCATGCTAAATACCATGGCGCTAAATTAAACAAACAAATAAAGGACACGCTGTCTGTGAAAGAGCTAAGTATTCCGGTAGCTTCCCAACAGGTCACAGGAGTCCAGTGGACAAACTCCCTCTTCACACGCATTTTCACAGGATTCCAGGTGTTATTTCATTAAGCAAGAAAACTGATTCTTTTCTCCTTTATGGAACTTTTGAGGCTACTTTGCTGCTAGACATTATCTACTTAAAAGTAGACAAGCAGGGGCTTCCCTGGTGGCGAAGATCCCACATGCCACGGAGCGGCTGGGCCCGTGAGCCGTGGCCGCTGAGCCTGCGCGTCCGGAGCCTGTGCTCCGCCACGGGAGAGGCCACAGCAGTGAGAGGCCCGCGTACCGCAAAAAAAAAAAGAAAAAAAAGTAGACAGGCAATCAAAAAGGTGAAATTATTGCTATATCATGAAAGTCAGAAAAGATTTTAGAGGTCACCTCTTCCAACTGTTAATCTGAAAGCCGACTAGCAATTCTTGTGAGTTACAAAGGCTATTAGAGGGTGACTGTGAGGCTGTTGGTCACAGATGTGTTTGTGTCGTTTCTTCCCGGTGCCCTGGCCCCTCCTCCCACAGGTCAGCGTCCAGGGGTTCACTACTGAACCAATTCTATGTCCAGGCCACCGCAATATAGAGGCAGACCGAGCCTCTAACTTCAGGACTTGCCAGTTAAAGTCAAAAGAACAAAACCTGAATGATTAAAAGATTGTCATTTCTTTCATTCATTCATCAAACACCTACTGAGTGTCTACAGTGTGCCAGGCTCAGATCTAGGCACTGATGGTACGGTGGTGAAAAGAAAGACATGTTCCTTGTCTCTGCAGAGCTTAAAGTCTAACTGGCGTGCAATGCAACAGTGTGAGAGTTTAAGGAAAGGCGATATCAACGTCAAGGGCTGGTTTGCTGCTCAGAGAGGGGCTAACCAGGCTGCAATATTTTAACCGCATGGCACATCTAGTCCTGGCAATCCTTCCAGCCCTGTACTCTGGGCAGCCGGTCAATTAGGGCTGATACATGGGTTGTAATCTATTTACTGTTCCTGCTTCGAGCATGAGAATTTAAATAGCAAGCTCTCTGAGTTCCAAATAGTTCTACGTAGGTTTCTGCTCTCGATTACTTCACCTGAGGAGATAATTAGCGTGGATCAAGCCAATCATGAGGACATGAACTGCCACCTCCGTATTATGGGTTTAGTTGTGGATAAAACTTAACAAATGGTCTTCTGACCCAAATAAAAGAGCAAATTTGGAATAGACAACCCAAAGGCTTAAGGGTTAAGGGTTTATGTTCCATTAGGAACCTTTAGCCAGAATAGCATGCTTCCATCTTCTCTTCCAGCAGATTCTCTCTTTGCACCTTTCGTGTTCCTATTAGACTAAACCCCGGAAGCATCGGCAGAACAGAGGCAGTGTTCGCATTTCCAATTCACTTTTAATTATAGGAAACAGTTGGCAGAATATCGAAACCCCATGGACGACTTCTTCTGGTGCCACTGGGAGCACAAACGTTTACCAAGAGAGAGAACAGCAGAGAAGATGTAATACAGTTAGAGAATTATGACAACGCAGAAAAGGAAAGAAAAGACGCAACACGGGCAGGAAAGGATGACAGATTTACATCTTCCAGGTGGCACGCTCCCTTGGAACAAAAGCTGGAAACGGGCAACTCTAATATAACGTGGCTACAATTTCCCCTGGGTTTAACCTGAGCCACGTTTTTGACCTCCACAGATTTTATAGCTGGAAAGAGATTTTATTATCCGAGAGGGCAGAAAACAAAGGCGATGACGGGGACGGAGGGAAAACAACGCAGCTCCCCACCTGGGCCGACCTTCATCGCCCAAATGCACCGCCTTGCTCTGCTAGTCATTGTAGGGAGCGTGCTCCCGAGAGAAGAGCAATTACCCCTTAAATGGGCCAACATGTTTTCAACCATTTACAAGGATTAAAAAGAAGGAAAAGATGAATCCGAACTATGAGGAAGCATGTAACAGAGTCATTTTCCGTTGCTTTTTCCTCACCTAGTTTTCTGTGGACACTTTAGACCAGGAGGATACCCTGAATGCTTTAGCTCTAGGGGGAAAGGGGAGGGGAGAGAAAAAGGAAACTAATGCAACCTCTCAGCAGAGACTGTGTTTGAAATTCCATTCATCAAACACATGACCTCGGGCAGGCAATATGGCAAAGGGGACACTGAGAAAGTACAGAAGGATGGACTGTAAAAGGGACAGCAGAGGGGACGCGAAGTCGGCAGGACGGGCAGTGGGCAGAGGCGAGGAGGGGCAGGCACGAGCCTGACCGCGGTTTGCCCATCCACCAGGGGCTGCCCTCCCCAACACGAGAGATGCGTCTCCACTTGGCTCCCATTGGTAATGGGAGGACACAGGGGTGAGGACGTGCCCTTGGCACCAGGGCACAGCAGGGGCGTCAACAGCAGAGGCGCTCAGATGAGAAGAGGAGGGTGGAGAGCTGAGGACACAGGCAGGTCCCAGCCGGGGCTGGGCAACTCGGGCAGGCTGCCTGGAGGTCCTGAGCCTCGCTTGTAAACCTGGGAATGGCTGGACTGCAGGATCACTGGGATCTTCTTCTAGAGTTTTACTTTTTAAAACCAAATCTGAGGACTTCCCTGACAGTCCAGTGGTTAAGACTCCACACTTCACTGTAGGGGGCACGGGTTTGATGCCTGGTTGAGGCCCCACATGCCACAAAGCACAGCCAAAAAAAAAAAAAAAAAAAAAAAGAAATTTGACTCAAAGAGTAGTACTAACTACTAAAACTTTGAGTATATACATGAAATTTTAAACCATCCCCAGAAAAGGAGAACTAGAGAAAAGCAATACCAGGAGTATTGAAGTGTCTCCAAAAGGACCAAGGTCAGCTTTGGACATGACTTTCAGCCACTGCTGCCCATGGCTATCGTCTCAATGACACTGTCACTGTCAGTGCTACAGATGGCACTGTCCACCGCATCTTCAAATTAAAATAATATAGAGGGGTGTGCCATTAATGCCATAGACAAGATAAAAGCAAATAACAGAAAAATAATTATATGACACTTCGTACTTTCTAAAGTAATTTATCATTACATCTTTAGTTCTTTATAACAAAAATGTTGTAAATAACTTCTTAAATGTTATGTGAGAGATACTCACCCTAAGTGCTTTTTGTGCATTATTTCTCATAATCCTCAAAACAACACTATGATTAAGTACTATGACTGTCCACATTTTACAGGTGAGGAAACAGAGAGACATTTAGCGACCTATCCAAGGTTGCAGAGCTACTTAGCCATCCAGCCAGACGTCAGACCCGCAAGTCCTGGCTTGGTGATCTGGTGGGAGAAATACGGTCGCCCAGGGAGAATATAGTCTTGACTGACTACCCAGGTCCTCAAAGGTCAATCAGATGCAGCCTTGACCACACAACAAAAGGCACTTATTCTACCAATGTTTTGTCAGACCCGCTTTCATTTAAAAAAGTAGTTCTTCAACACTGCTCTGTACCAAGCACTGTGCCAAGGGATATGATGACCCTTGCTTTCAAGAATATTAAAATATCACTGGAAAGATGAGGAACAAATGAAGGAAATGAGAATTAAAAGCAACTATCCAATAGTTCAACAGTGCAGTATGTGGCTCATTTCTAGGTGAGAACGACACAGAATACAGGGCCAGAGGAGAAAAAGGCCAAAGAAAGGAATCTGTAGGGGGCTGTGGAGCACTGAGAGCGCACTGATGGGGATTAGAGGCTAACAACGGACTCACTTTCACGCTGAAGTCCTTAAAGGACAGGGCAGGCCAGGCCAGGCCAGAAGCGTGGCTTGCTGCATCCAATGCAGTGCCACACGGCTACAGTCAGTCACTTGGCAAATCACATAGGCAAAGGCTGCAGGGAGAAACATCAGACTGGTTTAGCAAGACAGAATTTATCAAGTGAGAACAGATTATCTTTCTGCTACATTAATTGGGTCTCCAATTATATAACAAAGGCATTGACATAGATTGCATAACATTCAATAATCACCAGAAAAGCAGCAGCAGCAGCAGCAGCAAACGCACTAATAACGTGAACATAAATACCGTGGGTCAGCGCTGAGATAAAGAGGATTGAGTCACAAAAGCAAAACAGGACAATATCAGATGCAGTCCCGTCCCCCTAAAAGCTGTCTGTTTTTGGAGACTGGAGACAAGATGGCGGAGTAGGACCCTGAGCTCACCTGCTCTCACAGACACACCCACATCACAGCTAACTGCTGAACGACCGTCCACAAAAAAGACTGGCACCTACCAGAAAAAGACACTGTATATCCAAAGGCGTGGCATCTGTCCATTTTTGATCCCAGCAGACGCCGCCTTCTGCAGCGAGGACGGTGGGGCGCCCGGACCCCGTGGTAGACGCTACTTCTCCGTGTGTCGCGCCGCCCTCAACCCTCGAGGAGGTCCTTGCCGCCTCGTGTGAACTCCTCCCGGCCCTCCGACATTCCGTCCCAGTGCTACTCATCGGGAAGCTTCCCGGCAGACCCAGGCAGGACTAGCCCTGCGCTCCTGGAAGCCGCCTCCGTGCTCATTTACAGTCACCACGTGGGGACCTCCCGCCGCCATGTCCGCCCTGCCCCCCACCAGCTCCCGGAAGACACGATTCCGGGCTTCTTCACTTTCTCGTACATGTGCTGCCTAAGGCTGCGCCCGAACACGGGCTTGACAGATACCTGCTGAATAGCAAATAAACTAAAATTCATAGGAAATATGCCAAGCGCCCCTTGGCACTTCCAGACCTAGCACAACGCTTAACACACAGCAGATACTTGATAAGTGTTTGCTGATATGATTCCATTGCTGGTAGAATTTAAAATCTGTGCTTAACCTAAAGCTGCAAGATGTTCATTTAAACAAGACCAGCGGTAAACAGCGATTTTGTATTAATGTTTGCATAACAGATTTTACTTTTTTGGAGTCTAACTTTTAGGTCATCTCTTAAGATCAGAAAGTCAAGATATACTTATTCTGTCTTATTAAATCTTTACAATATCCACATGAGGTGCATGTTATGAAAATTCTAACGCTAATCTGACTGAGGACCATTCTACTAGAATTCCTTGTTATTTTTACCTAATTTTGAGGTGTTTGAAGAATAATATGAGTCTCCCGACATCTAGAAAGTACAAAAGCAGTGACTGTTGGGCAAGTCAGAAAGAAGGTAATATCATGATGGAAACAAAAATTATTGATGATTATACGATATGAATCAGGTAATAAAATGATAAATGTTGTACATGTGTATGGAAATGAAGCAGATGCTAGGAGAAAAAATCCTAAGGGCAGAGAAGGAATTAGGCAACACGGAAAAAGTACACCTCTCAGTCACAGGCAAGAGACAAGGGAAAGTGATTAATGACATGGAAAAGATTTTGAGTGGTGGCTAGAGAATTAGCTTCAGTAGTGCACGATTATTAACTCAATGTCACTCCAGGAAAAGACAGCGAGATTGAGAACTTAAGGCTAAGCACAGTCAAATACTGCTAAAACAACATTACTGCAAGGCCTACTTAATTCTGCTCAGCAACAATTACACAGGCCATGACTGGTAAGGATTCTCAACTCCTGTGGAGATAGTGCAACAGATTTGCAGGACAGAATTAAAAAAAAAAGGCAAACAAACCTATATATATATATATATATTTTTTTTTTTTTTTTTTTTTTTAAGGTATGCGGGCCTCTCACCCTTGTGGCCTCTCCCGTTGCGGAGCACAGGCTCCGGACGCGCAGGCTCAGCGGCCATGGCTCACGGGCCCAGCCGCTCCGCGGCACGTGGGATCCTCCCGGACCAGGACACGAACCCACGTCCCCTGCGTCGACAGGCGGACTCTCAACCACCGCGCCACCAGGGAAGCCCAAACCTATTGTTAAAGTGTGTGAAAGTACGAATAGACACTTCACAAATGGCAATTAAAAACATGACTGATGCTCAACATCACTAGTCATCAGAGAAACGCAAACTAAAATCACAACGAGCGGGGCTTCCCTGGTGGCGCGGTGGTCGAGAGTCCGCCTGCCGACGCAGGGGACGCGGGTTCGTGCCCCGGTCCGGGAGGATCCCACGTGCCGCGGAGCGGCTGGGCCCGTGAGCCATGGCCACTGAGCCTGTGCTCCTCAACGGGAGAGGCCACAACAGTGAGAGGCCCGTGTACCGCAAAAAAAAAAAAAAAATCACAATGAGAAACCACTAGACACCTGCTAGAATCCCTAGTTAAAACGACTGACGATGCCAAATGTTGCTCTGGATGTAGAGATACTAGAACTCTCATTGTTACCCATTGCTGTGTAACAAATTATCTCAAAACCTAGCAGCTTGAAACAACAAACATTAATCCTCTCACAGTTTCCAATGGCTATAGGAACCTAAGGGCAGCTTAGCTGAGTAGTGCTGACTCTGGGTCTCCCATGACATTGCAGTCAAGGTGTCCGCCAAGGCTGTGGGCATCTGGAGGTAGCACCGGGCCAGATTATGTGCTTCCGAGCTAACCCACAGAGCTGTTAGCTGGAGGTATTGGTTTCTAAGTGGGTGTTGGCAAGAGGCCTCAGTTCCTCAACACGTGGGTCTCTGCGCAGGGCTGCTCGTAACCCTGGCTTCCAGCCAATCCAGATGCACGTGTATTTTATAATCTAACCTCGGAAGTAACACACCCTCATTTCTTCTGTATTCTACACTCAAGCCAACCCCGATGCAACATGGGAGGAGACTACACACAGGCATGAACCCCAGAAAGCAGGGATTGCTGGGGATCACTGTGCAGGCTGGCTACCAGTCATACGTTGTTGGTGGGAATGCAAATGGTACAATCACTGTGGGAAGTAATATAACAGTATCTTGTAAAGTTAAACATACAGTTACCAAGTGACCCTTCTTTCACTTCCAGTCCTATCTACTCAAGAGAAATCTATACACACATCCACACAAAGACGTGTCCGTGGGTGTTCACAGCAGCATCATCCATGATAGACCCACACTGGAAGCAGTCCAAGTGCTCATCAGCTGGTGAACAGACAAGCTGTGACAAACCCACTCTGTGGAATGGATACTACTTGGCAATTATAAAGAATAGAACATATTGAATTAATAATCATATTAGTTCAACATGGATGAATCTCAAATGCTTAGTGACAGAAAGCAAACACAAATGTCTATGCATTGATCCCACTGACATGAGACGAAATTCTAGAAAAGTTAAACTATCATGACAGAGCCCATATCAGCGACTGCTTGAGGCTGGCATGGGGACAGAGGACAATTTCAAGGGGCATAAGGAAGCTTTTTTAAGGGGGGAAACGATCTATGTCTTGACCACAGAGGTTACACGACTGTATACAGTGATCAAAACTCATCAAACTGCACACTTGAAATGGATGTTTCACTTTATGTAAATAATACCTTAATAAAAAGTATTATCCTCATGTGCATGACATTACGCTTCTCAACTCAAAGAAAACAACAGAAATCCATTAAAAAGTACAAAAGTTCATAACCTATTTCTTCAGATATAAGTTCACTATACACAAAATGCAAAAACACTTTTACAGGCCAGCAATGACTAATGAGAAAATCAAATTGAAAAGGGACCAGTGACTTGTAGGCCTATCTGGAGACCACGGCAACCGTGTGAGAGAGAACGATGAGGGCCTGAACTGGAAGTAACGGTAGCTGAAGAGAGGAAATGAACAGAGCCCCGTCAGAAGCCTGTCAACTGACTGGAGGTGAAGGACAATCAAAAGAGATACTCACAGCTGACTGCTGGGAGGGTCGTGGTGCTATTAAAGTGTCAAATGTCGCCTTCCCGGGGAGGCCTCGGAAACACCAGCCGCTCTAATCAGAACTTCCCACCCCTCCTCCCTGCTTCATTTTCACGACATCATTTACAACCTTGTGACACTAGATAATATCATTTACTCATTCACCTTGTTGACTGTCTACTCCTACCAGACTATAAGCTCCAGAAAGCAGAGTTTTGTCCTATTTTATTGACTGCTGTATACCCAGTGTCTAGAAAAGCACCTGTTACATAGGAAGAGCTCAATAAATATTTACTGAATGAATCGAATAAAAACATTAAAAGAAATAAGAGAATCAGGACTACAAATGGGTGTGAGTGTATGTGTGTTTGAGGAGAGTAAGAGAAGTGATGGGTTTGGGTTTAGATATGCAGAGTCTGAGCTATTTCACTAACCTGTTTTTTCAGATATAAGTTCACTATACACAAGATGCAAAACACAAAACGCAAAAGGAGGGCCAGAGGCTGCAACAGAAGCCAGGGTCGGTGCTATTTCCAAAGATGATGGCTGAAGCTCTGCAAAAACATGAGCTCTCCTAGAGGCACCTCAAATCCCAGTCCACAGCCAAGCACTTATGCTCCATTAGACCCGCTGTCTTTCAGCAGGGATCTATGGCAGACAAACACACACCTAAAACATTTTCTTTGGCACTGGACTTCACTGTGCTGCAGAAGGATTCACCTCTCTGAGTGTGGAGATAACAGACACTTTATGATGTGTGATGATGACTGTGATTGTCAGGTATCATTACAGAGTAAGTAACTCTGTCCGTGGAACCAAATGTAAGCACATGAGGTCGGAAGAAATATTTAGGCAGTGCGATGATGGTAGACTTCAACCCTCCTGACTCTTCAAGCCCCAAAAGACTAGATGGTAGAAGCCAGGGTGCCTGATATACATGGAACCAGTGAAAAGGTTCTTCGCGAGGAACAGAATCACAGCCTGACTGCAGACAGCTGTGCTGTAAACACCACCACAAACGTACAGCTGTGCTTTACCCTGGAAGCTTGAGCATTTCAACCACTGCTGTTTGAGGGAAGATGGAGTGGAGGGGTGGGCAGGATTCAGAGGGACCCTTAGAGGAAAGGTCAGGGCCCAGCACAAAAGCTAAAGGTTGACTCTGGGAAATAGGAACGAAAACATTTGTCCCAGGACACAGCTGACCCTGACACCTACTTCCCAGCGGAAAAGAAAGCCTTGAAGAAATTATTCTCAAGTGTGACAGAAGCTGCCTCAAGGAGACACTATTCTCCAGAGTAGGCACTGCCGCGGAGGCTGCTCCCGCAGCCCTGCCACCACGGAGGAACAGGAGTGTCATTCACTCGGTCGCTACTCCCTGAGCCTCATCATGTGCCAGACAGACAGCACACGTGCCCTCCCAGGGCTTGTCCTACAGGACTGAGCCTCCCCTATGATGCTGGGATTTAAAAAACTCACAGCTTGGTGACGACCAAAGGGGCCAGAACAGTCTAGTCAAACCACTCATTGTCCAGACGAGGAGATGAGGCCCAGAGGGTGAGCCAAGCATGGGCACAGTCAGCGCGGGCAGGAGAGAAGAGAAGCGAGTGCCAGGAAGAGCGGGGACCTGCGCCAGGCCACCGGGGGTCGAGCCCAGCTCCCCTCGAGGGACACGTGCGGCTTGGGGCGGTCGCCTTCTCCAGGGCTCCGCTTTGGCATCGGGGAGGCGGGAATAGCAGCAGGAGTGCCCGGTGGGTCGCTGTAAATACTAAATAAGGTCTCTGAGGTGTGTTTCCGCCTTGGTACCATACCAGCACAGGCTGCCGAGCACTCAGTGTCTGTCAGCGCTTCTAGAGCTGGTTGGTACTGCTACTGCCCTGATTCTGTTCTATCCACTAGGTACTAAGGACTGATCCTTATAAACTCTGTTCCAGGATTTAGAGACACTGAGTTACTGTGTCTAACTTGCTTCCTGAACCTGTCAATCTAGATTCCTTGGTTCCTAAAACTTCAGCTCCCCGCCTAAGGGCTGGTCCCTAACTGCTCCAGCACCCTGCCCGGAGGGCCCCTTTTCTGGCTCCCATCTATCAGCAATCAACACTTCTCCACCCCACGCCCCCCAGGCGGAGACACCACCTCTGACTGCTGAGGCCAGGAAGTTCCTGGCGGGGCCCCGCTCCGTCCCGCCATCTGCCCACCCCTCCCCCACCCATGAAAAGGGATCCATCCATGTGGTGGCCCAGCAGCTCAGGCACACACGCAGGACCGCATGTCTCAGAGGGGAAATGGGATGCCTCGATGTGCAAACTGAAAAAACAAGCAACCAAAACAACTTCTCTGTGTAAGCAATGTTATTTCAGCTGAGCCCGTCTTTGTATACACACCTCACTCTGTAACTTCTCTGAAATAATCACCAATATCCCTGGACATGAACAACCAAGATCCAGCCGCTTCATTTCTATCAGCGATGGGGCCCTTCGAGGATGCTAACAGTATGATGCATACAGCACACACACACACACACACACACACACACACACACACACACAAGACTGAGTTATAAGTCACACAACTCAATCATTTGGGATTACTAACAGTATTACCATTATCAGCTGCTATCAGCTGGTAAAGACCATGCTCTCTGTCCAGTGAGGACACAGGCAGATCACTCTACATGGAAAGGGCTGGCTCTCAGCGAGCGGCCTGTTCACACACATTCACATGATGTAAATGGGGCTGACAGGTGCCCACGGGGAGGGACAGGAAGCAACGTGGGCTGAAGAAGCCCACGACCCCCAGGCTGGCCCCCTGACATAGCACTGGGCTCAGGGCACTGGATGAAAGAAGCCTCGTTGCTCGGCAACAAGTAATACACGAGCCTTGGAGGAGAGCTAATCAATACAGTGTCAGCTGGAACTCCTTCATAAGCAAAACAATAATTTACTCTGCAATTCTGATTGAGGGGCACTGTCCTCTGCGAACTAACCTTTATCTCTACCCCACCACTAAGCTGAACAAATATTTAGCATGGATTTTTCACAAGACTACTGTAGGATGAGCACCAACCGGAACAGAAGGTTAAGCTGAAAACGAGTCATAGGAATGAACAGACAAGAAGGCACCTGCTCCGTGTGGCACCGCGGTTCAGGGCCCAGAGAACGTCTCCTTCACTGGGCAACTATTAACCAAACGCAGTCTCATACTTCACGAATGTCCTGTAAAGAGGATGATGACCACTTCTTCCAAATAAAATTTTTAGAAGTGGAGCTTTATTAGAATTAACAGTAAAGAACTGCAGCTGCTTCTGTAATATTCGCAGTGAACACTGACTGAGTGTGGCCAGGCCCCGTGCTAAGGACTTCAGATTCATTGACTCTTTACCGCGTCCTCGAGAGAGAAAATGCTCTCATTTCCATTTTATGGTTTCACGAACAGAGGCTCACAAAGAATAAATAACTAGTCTCGGTCCATCAGGCTAGTCAGTGGCAAAGTTAGGATCCGACCGAACTCTAGAACAGGGTTGCCCAACAGAGCTTCCCGCGTGCTGAGAATACTCTGCCCTTCTACCCAGGTCAGCAGCCACCAGGCACGTGTGGCAATGAGGCACCTGGGATGTGGCTGACATGAGCAGGAACTGAATTTCACTTTTAATTAGGTTAGATTAAATATATGCAGCCCTGAGCAGGTAGCAGCCACCGTGCTGGACCGGACAGAGCCGCTCGGGAGCAGGGGGTGTGAAATCTGGCTATAGGGCCTCTGCTTCCATATAACCATGAGCTAAGAATGTGCTTCACAATTTTTAAAGGTTTTTAGACAAGAAGAAGAAGCAACAGAGACAGCATATGGCCCACCACAGAACCACTGAAATATTGACAACCCTTTACAGAACAAGTCAGTGGCCCCTGGCCCTGAGCTGTTCTCTCAACCACAATCGCTGTCCCTGGGAAAAGAGATTTCAAACCAGTTCCCTAGTTTAAATCTTAACAGTAAGAAGACGACATTAAAAATCGCATCACGTTGAGTGTTTTTTCCTATTTTCATTCTCGTGTTTAAGTGATCCGGGCCTGAGCAAAGGCAAAAATGCTGACCAAGATCTGGCCTAATTAAGTTCTGTACAGTCAGCCACCAAAATAACGCTTCACGTTTACAAACTGCTTCTGCGTTCATTATCTCATGCTTTATTGAAAACAAGCTCAGGAGCGAGGATGCGCATCTTGTAAAGGACAAAATGGAGACATACCGGGACTCAGTGTTGCACGGAAGACGTGGTAACTCCAAGTCCAGTGACTGACTTATGAACCAAGATGCCTGAAGAAGCTGCAGAAGGTGCCACAAGACGAGCACCCATGAGCTCCACTGATTCAGGCGGGACAGCTCAGGCCATGGGTGTTCTGCCTCTGTGGGAGAAACGTCTCTGTTCTTCCACCAAGAAGGTGGACGCAAAGGGAGCGGTCGGGACAGGGATCTTCCCGGGCCACTTCCCGTTTCTGGAACATGAGCAGTCAGTCTCTGGAGGATACGGTGGCTTTTTCGCAGGGGGTCTTAAAAATCAACAGGAATGCGGCTCTCATGAGTTGAGGACCCTCAAAGTCTAAGCAGCGCTGCCCCTCCTACCGGGGCCTCAGGTAGTGCTCGCATTAAGGACGCCTGTCCCTACTACCAGCCAGTGGTCTTCCCGCTGACACCCTTTACTCCGCTCCAGGGGTCCTGGGACTCCAAGCGTGTGACAGACTACATTCTTTTGCCCTGGGCCTGCTGACTGTCCCCCGATTTTCCTGTAGGTTACATTCGACCCTTCAGTATTTTGTATCCTTTTCTTATGCTCTATACAGAGCCATCCAATAAGGTAGCCAATAGCTACAGGTGGCTCCTTCAATTTAAGCTAATTAGAGCTAAATAATATTAAAAATCATTCTGGGACTTCCCTGGAGGTCCAGTGGTTAGGACTCTGCGTTTTTCACTGCCGTGGTCCGGGTTTAATCCCCGGTTGGGGAATTACGTGTGGTGCGACCAAAAAATAAGTAAAAATAAAAAATAAACAAAATTAAAATCTCGTTTCTCAGTTACGTTCAGGTGCAACTTCAGCTCAAGAGCCACATGTGGCCAGTGGCTACCACACTGGACAGCACACAGAACATTTCTGTCATCACCGAAAGTTCTGGTAGACTGCGTTGTGGTCTAAACCCTACACTCACACAACTCTGACCAATGCAAATACACGATGAGGGAGATCACGCTTTCCTCCCGACTCCTGACTGGTTACACTCCAGGGCCGTACCACCATCACCAAATTATTTCTGTCAATGACTCATCCCTTCACAGCACCACAGATTCAACTCCCTCATGATTATTTTTTGAACACTTCCCTCCACAAGTCCCCCTTTGCCCATTGCACAGTTGAGTGATTTATTGATGTGCCTGAAAGTTTTACTTGGCAACATAAACTTCCAAATCTTCTTTCTCACCTGGGGTTCTCTAGCCTTCTGATGCTTTGCATTAAACCTACTGAAGGTATATGTTCCATGTATGTCTCTAAGGCTGGGAAATGCACATGTATATTTATCTTCTATCCAGTCAGCTCTTGGTCGCCTCTGCTGAGCAGCTTCCTCGACCCACTCATCCTCTCCTCCACCTCGTGGGGCCACTTTGTCAGCCAGTTTTACCACATATGCTTACACCTCCTTGACACAAGCCTTAGGTAATTACTGTAGAAATGGTTTCAGTGGTGAATTAGCCTGGGTTGCTCAAAGCGGAGCCTGAGACGAGGACTTTGTCACAGGTAGGGTTTTAGGAGAGTTGATCCCAGGAAGATGGAGTGAGGATGTAGGGAGAGTGATGAGAGGAGAACAGCTAACAAAGAGGTGTGTCAGGAGGTTGCTCCTGTGAGCAGTAGGGTCTCAAAGCCACCACGCAGAAGCCCTGCAGGAACTGTCGACCTGGAACATCAACACACCAGCTCCCACTCCCTGAGCCGAGGGCTGCACTTTAAGGGAGCTCTTGGATGGGGCCTGGTGAGTGCCCACGGTGCTGAAGTCTCCAGGCAAAAGGTGGAAAGCGGAGCCCGGCAGCAGAAGGGAGTCTGAGCTTGTGAGACTCTCTGCACCGCATCTGGGGCCGTAGCAGAGCTGGGCAGAGACGTGGTGAGGCAGCTGCCCAAGGCAGGCTTCTCTGCAGACGAGACAAGCACTCTGTGCCCCACTGTAGTTTCTTCAAAGTGCCATCTGGGAACCTGCCCGGCTAACCGTTCATCATCCTGTAGGACTCAGCCAGCGTGGCTTTCTCCTTGAAGTTTACCCCGCTCCCCACACCTGCAGCACTAATCATGGTCACGTGTAAGTGTGTGTTCACAGACTCTCTCCCTCTGCTAGACTCTGAGCTCCCTCAGAGCGCTGCTGGCCTTCACCTCTGGGAATCCTGCTCCCTGCACACCGCCAGGCACACTGGAGCTCAGTACCTGAACACCCATCGGACGGAAGGAGGAGATGAGCACGCGCAGACGCCAGTCAGGGAGGAAGGAGTCTAGTCTCTGCCCACGTTTGCACCCTCCACTCCTGAAGCGTAAGGTAAAGGGCCCAGGCCCAACCCAGGCAAAAGGCCTTTGCATAGATAGCTTCGCATTCCTCAGGTAACTTCATCTAACCCACCAACAGCCCTGCTCAGTTAAACCATATTTCATCAAACTTGAGACACCACTGACTATAAGATGCTGCATGATTTTATTTACCGTTAGGAAACGCTGCCAAAATAATCGAAAGATGGTACTGGTTGTAAGGCAAACACTGACTTCAGAAATATAAAAATGTGGGGGAAAAAAACCTCTTTATTTCCTAGAATTTTTGAAAATGTGATATTTACCTCCCATCTGATTCCAAAAAAGATTTTAAGTTGGCAATCCTTTGAGACAGACACTATAATTCACATTTACCAGTTAAAGAAATGGAGGGTTCTACCGAAGACAGTCTGGATTTCCTTGGCACTCTCCCTCTCCTTTTCATGAGGCTCACTCCTCACTCTGGCAAGACCTCCGCTTGAGAAAGCCTTTGATGACCTCATTCATGCTGGGAAGGAACTTACAAGGACAGTCTCCCAGGAATGGCCAGGGATTCTTCCTCTTCTTACACTTGGAACCAGAGGAGCCAGAAGCCATCACAGAGGCCGCATCTCCATGTGGGAAAATTCAGGGAAAATGCGACCTGGAGAGTGTATTTGGAAGCAGGGGAGTGTTTCCGAGAGAGAGTCCTCCACCCCAGCCCTGCCTAAAGCATCTCCGACACAATGTGTACTAACACAGACACTCCAAATTCGCAGGGAAAGATGACTGCATACGCTGAAATAACTAGTGAGAAATGTAAAAGGAAATCCTGGCAAAGCTGTGCACAGCTAACAGCTAACGCAACAAGCAAGGATGCTCTCTTGAAAAACAGTGGAACTGGTGGAAGGAGATGACATCATAGTTTTGCTTTCTTTTGAAGAGTCAACCGAATGGGTACACATCCTGGCTACTGATGACAAACGGTTGGAGTCACCTTCCCATCCTGAAGACGAACAGTGATGAGTTCAGGGGGACTCAAGGAAGAGGAAGAAGGAAAAGAAACCATGGTCGTAATTACAACTTGCACCCTGCTTGCAACCGCTTGCAGTGTGCCCCAAGCCTTTTATCCCCCTCCTAACACCACAGGCAGCCTTAAGGGGCTAATAAAGAGGGCCTGGGGCTGGATGCTTCCTGAAGCTTGGCGCTCCCCCACCCACTCCCCCCTCCCCGGCCTATTAGCAAGCAGGCCCGGCACAGGGGCCACGTCACCATGTGGCTCTCGGACAGCAGCACACAGGGCTCCCCTGGGCTGCAGAAGCAGGTGGCACCCGATCCAGAGACGATGAGAAGATGCTCGTGCCAGAACATTTTTCTTTCCAGGGCACAGAGATGGAATTGAAAGGGAGGTGTAAGACATGCATAAAGGCCTGACTGCCTTTTCCTGCTGCCAAGAAACACCATGCTGCAGGCTAACTGCAAATGAGAATTTTTTAAACAGTGCTTTCATTCTTAATTTTGCAAGATGGATTCACCCAACAGACTAGCACATGCATGCACACAATACAATGCTGTTTTCATTTTTTCAATCCTCTATAGAGGCTGCAGAGGTCTATTCTACAGAGAGAACTATTTAAAAAAAAAAAAAACTCTTTAAATTCACCATATAGTTACCTCTGTATAAAGATTTCAGTCAGTAAGAAGACTGATTTGGGAGCTTTGTTTTAGGTAAAAGTGGCAGCAGAGGTTCGAATTTCAGGGTTGGGGGGAGGGTTGCAGAGAGCCGGGAAGGAGAGAACAAGGGCTGGGCTTTTTCTAGATTTTTAACAATTTCCCAAGACGTCTTTTGCAGTAGTTATTTCGCCACGTCAAAGAGTTTATCTGAAAGTTCTGTATCTCACTTTGCAAGTAAATATTTTCACTTAACTCATAAAAACAGGCATACCGCTTGGTAACCTTTGGGTTCTAGTATATCTCCGGTAAGGCAGAGATGATTTGATACAATAATCCACATGGCCTCTCAGCATTAATGCTTTTCTGGAACTGCACACTCTGCTTCTATCACATCATCTATATTTTCCAACTGCCTTATCATAAGTTAACTCATATTGAATTTGTGACAAATTATATCTTCCACATCTCCCCATGCTGGAGCTGTGCAGTTCACTTTTTAAACCTAATTTAAAGGCTTTATCTTTACTATTTTTCACCCTGTTATTTTTGGCACGTCATTTTAGATTATCAAGCTTTTCTTGACTCAAGATCAAGTCACTAATCATATCATCTGTCGCTCCCAGCCTTGTGTCAACTGCAAATTCGATAAACATGTCTTCATCAAAGTCCCTGGAAAACACTGTGAGCCAGACAAGCCTAAAGGCAGAGCTCAGCACGGCTCCACTGTAAATATTCCTGCAGGTTAACAGTAAGCAGATAATCCACACCTGGACAGATGTGTCCAAATACATACAAGTCAAAGTCAACGCGCTATTCGTCTGCCCAACCCACAAATCTCCACATCACTCACAGGGCCGCTGGGGATATTTTACCAAGTGCCTGTGGATATCCAGACGCGCAGCATCCTACATGGTCTCTGTCTGCTGTTAGACAGATGCAGGGACTAAGGTCAGTGGGAAGGGGGAGGAGTTTTCGGCTGAGTCCTGGCAGCACTGTGGCCTAACGAGGCATCCCCAACCCAAACAATAGTCAATAACTGTAACCCCCTTTTCACCCAGAACTTCCTCCTCTCTACATCAGGGAATGATAATCTGTTGGGTCATATACTCCATTTTTGCATATTGGTGGGTTAAAAACCTGAGGTTAACACAGAAGAAATAAAACAAATTAAATGCAAAACCTGAACTGAACTTTAAAAAAACCTGCCTCAAACAGTGAAAGCCTGAAAGGGGAGCCCTTGGTAACGTCTTCTTTACCACGTGCTTGAGCTGTTCTCCCGGAAGGGGCACTGAGCCGAGTCTCAGGAGACCCGTCCCTGGAGCCACCAGTAGATGCTGTGACCCTGGTCCTGTGGTTTGTCTTCCAGGCAGTTCACCCACCTTCCTGTGAACAGAGGGAGCTGCCTGGGAGTCTCCCAGCTGCAGGCCTCCTTCCTTCTTGCCCTTATTCAGCCTGGCCCCTCTTTTAGGTGTGGGAGCTGGGGCCTAATCTGCTAGAGACAAGAAAATGCTATAGGGTGTGTGTGTGTGTGTGTGTACACGTGTATGTGTGCACGTGTCTATGTCTGTGTGTGCATGTGTGTGCGTCTTCCGTCAGCGTATGTTTGCTTTTACTCCAGCGGGGAGGAAGGGGAGCCAGCTACACAGATTTGAGAGAACAGACTACTGGCCCCCAATCTTCACAATCTCCCTTCCCCTGTCCCGTTCCTCAGGAGCAGAGGGCTGCGTTAGGACAGGTGCATCCAGATGGTGAGCTGAGGTCCACCTGAGATTACTAGACTCAGGTGTAGCTGTGTAGGTTTTGGCTTAACTGCTTTAAATTTGTTAACCTTTACAATTAGGTTGTACGGTAGTCAATGCTATTAGCTCAAACCAGAATGCTTTGTTCTTTGTTTTTCTTTTTTTTTTTTTTTTTTTACTATTCTGGAATTTTATATAAACAATACCATCTGAACTGGGTCACTGTACAGGGCTTTAACAATTGTTTTATTATGCAGAGACTTCAGCTGAAACAGCATTTGCTACAAGAGGCGATGACTTTTATAGACATATATGCAAAAGTAGAAGCTGGGAATCAGAAAAGTGAATAAAATTTAAAAGATAAACAGCTACATATTAAAAATGGTTTTATCCTGCTGAGAGACAAAACTGGATGAGTATCTGGAGACCTCCCTGTCCCTGTGTTTTCAAGGAGAGACCACCCAACGGTGACGCATAAGCACAATCCCTGGTCCAGACTCCTAAGACGCATCCTGTCATATGGCTTCTCCAGTGGTGAAATAAATCTACTGGAATAGAAGATAACGGATTTCAAATAGAGTAAGTAAATATAACTATGCCAACAAGAAAGAGCAGACAAACCTAATCAATTTTGTAGGCAGCATACTAAACACTAGGTACCACAAGTAAAGCCCAGACGTCTTTAACGTGGGTATGAGGCATGTCTAAGTATGCCCAGGAAATGCAGAGTCACAGGTTAAACATGATGGAATTCATTTTATTATACGACAATCTTAAGTGCTTTTACATATTAAAGTAAACATGAATACACGACGGTTTCAACAATGTGTATATTTTATAGGCAAGAAAAGACAGGAAGCTTCTAGAAATATCCACACTTGCAGCCAGCACTGGTGACTCTGTCTTAGTCACCTGAGGGTCTGAGCTCCCTCTCCTGGGCCGAGAATGGGGGAAATCCTGGGGCACTGCCACGTGGCCAGCAAGAGTACATGATCAAACTGCCCCCACCTGGCCATTCACAGTCGCTCAGAGCAGGTCAAGACAGCCCAAACCAACACCGAGCTGGGATGAACTCAAGTTACCTACCACCAAAACCAACCATTTTAGCGGTGATGGTTGTCTTCCATTTGCAAGTTGGGAGCCCTCAGTTAACCTAAGAGAACCACAGAGGTCTGAACACTTCCACCTCATGCAGCTTCTGGGCATTTATCCTACTTGGCGTTGGTAGCAGAGACTGGGATTAGCGGATGAGCAGCTCCAGTCAGGGGTTAGGGATGGCTATTAGGTATTAGGACACTTAGCCACGCTATCCCTAGGCTTTTTTTTTTTTTTTTTTTTTTTTTTTTTTACGGTACGCGGGCCTCTCACTGTTGTGGCCTCTCCTGTTGCGGAGCACAGGCTCCAGACGCGCAGGCTCAGCGGCCATGGCTCACGGGCCCAGCCGCTCCACGGCATGTGGGATCTTCCCGGACCGGGGCACGAACCCGCATCCCCTGCGTCGGCAGGCGGACTCTCAACCACTGCGCCACCAGGGAAGCCCATCCCTAGGCATCTTGTTTGATAAAATGGGAATGATATTCCCCGCCTATTCCCCAAACAGGCCAAGATCAGAGGGCAAGTGAGAAAATAATCTGTAAAAGTACCACACAAGTGGAAGATATATTATGGTCACCTAGAAAATTATTTCTAACATTCTCGAATTTTACCTACTATAGGAAAAGGCTACCAATGGACCAACAGGCTAGAGGGCATCTGGTCACAGAACAGACTACTGAGATTACTGGAGACTCTGCTGTTGCCACAACAATCGGTGTTCTTGCAGTTAGATTCCACACATGTTTTTTCATGGTTTTCTTTTTTTTTTCCCTTTCCCCCCCCATCTTTAAAGTGTTATAATTCACAAATAAACATTGTATATATTTAATGTGTAGGACCTGATGTTTTGAAACATGTATACATTGTGAAAGGATAACCACAATTAAGCTAATTAACATATACATCATCCCTCATAGTTGTGTGTGTGTGTGTGTGTGTGTGTTTGTGTGTGTGTGTGTGTGTGGTGAGAACACTTAAGATGATCTACCCACTTGGCAAATTTCAAGTATACAACACAGAACTGTTAACTACAGTCACCATGCTGTACTCCCCTGACTTATTATTCATCTTGCGTAACTAAAACTTTGTACCCCTTGACCAACATCTCCCCATTTTTCCCCTCCCCTCAGCCTCTGGTAACCATCATTCTATTCTCTGCTTCCATGAGTCTGACCCTTTAAATTCTACACATAAGTGAAGATGGGCAGTATGTGTCTTTTGTCTGGCTTATTTCACTTAGTATGATGTCCTCCAGGTTCATCCATGTTGTCCTAAATATCAGGATTTCTTTCTTTTTAATACTATTCCACTGTAAACCACATTTTCTCTATCAATTCATTCACCAATAGGTATGTGTGTCCATATTTTGGCTACTGTGAATAATACTGCAATAAACGTGGCCATGCAGAGATCTCTTTGAGATACTGATTTCATTTCCTTTGGATACACACCCAGAAGTAGGATTGCCAGATCATATGGTAGTTTTATTTTTAATTCTTTGAGGAACCCCATACTTTTTCCCATAATGGCTGCACCAATTTACATTCCCACCAACAGTGCATAAGGGATTCCTTGTCTTTGCATCCTTGCCAGCATTTACCTTTTTTTCTCTTTATTTTTTTTAAAACAATAGCCATTCTAATAGGTATGAGGTGAGATCTCACTGTGGTTTTGATATATATTCCCCTGAGGATTAGTGATGCTGAAGCCATCGTATGTCTTCTTTCAAGAAATGTCTATTCAGGTCCTTTGCCCATTTTAAAAACCAGATTATTTGGTTTTTTTGCTATTGAGTTGTATGAACTTTTTATACTTTGGATATTAACCCTTTATCAGATATGTGGTTTGCAAATTATTTTTGCCAATTCCATAGGTTGCCTTTTCACTTTGCTGATCGTTTCCTTTGCTGTACAGAAGCTTTTTATTTTGATATAGCCCCACTTGTCTGCTTTCGCCATTGCTGCCTATGCTTTTGGTGCCATATCTGAAAAGTCACTGCCCAGAACAATATCAAGGAGCTTTTTCCCTATGCTTTCTTCTAAGAGTTTAACAGTTTCAGGTCTTATGTTTATGTCTTTAATCCATTTTGAATTGACTTTTGTATATGGTGTGAGATAAAGATCCAATTTCATCCTTCCGCATATGGATATCCACCTTCCCCAATAACATTTACTAAAGAGACTATCCCCTCCACACTGTGTGTTCTCGGTATCCTTGTTGAAGATCAGTCAGCCATAGATGTGTGGATTTATTCCTGGGTTCTCTATTCTGTTCCACTCTAGTCTGTATGCCTGTTTTGATACCAGTACCATACTGTTTTAATAACTGTAGCTTTGTAATAAAGTTGGATTATCAGGAAGTGTGATGCCTTCAGCTTTGTTCTTCTTGCTCAAAATTGCTGTGACTATTCAGGGTCTTTTGTGGTTCATTTGAAGTTTAGGATTTTTTTTTCTAATTCTGTAAAGAATGCCATTGAGGGGCTTCCCTGGTGGCGCTGTGGTTAAGAATCTGCCTGCCAGTGCAGGCGACACGGGTTCGAGCCCTGGTCCGGGAAGATCCCATGTGCTGCAGAGCAACTAAGCCTGTGCACCACAACTACTGAGCCTGCGCTCTAGAGCCTGCAAGCCACAACTACTGAGCCCGCATGCCACAACTGCTGAAGGCTGCGTGCCTAGAGCCCATGCTCCACAAGAAGAGAAGCCACTGCAATGAGAAGCCCGCGCACTGCAACGAAGAGTAGCTCCCGCTCGCCACAACTAGAGAAAGCCCGCGTGCAACAACGAAGACCCACCGCAACCAAAAATAAAATAAATAAAAAAAAAAAAAGAATGCCACTGAAATTTTGATGGAGATTGCACTGAATCTGCAGTTAATTTTAAGTGATATAGATATTTTCACAATATGAATTCTTCCCATCCATGAGCAAAGAATGTCTTTCCATCTGCCTGTATCTTCTTTAATTTTCTTCATCAATTTTTTATAATTTTCAGCATACAACTCTTTTGCTTCTTTAGTTAAGAGTATTCCTAAGTGTTTCATTCTTTTTGTTGCTATTGTTAATGGGACTGTCTTCATTTCCTTTTCAAATAGCTCACTGTTTGTGTATAGAAACATAACTGATTTTTGTATGTTGATTTTGTATACTGCAACTTTGCTGAACTTTTATTAGTTCTAACAGTACTTTTGTTGGACTTTAGGGTTTTCTAAATATAAGATTATGTCATCTGCGGGCAGAGGTAATTTTACTTCTTCCTTCCAAATTGGACGCCTTTTATTTCTTTTTCTTGTCTGTCTTGGCAATCAGTCCTATTTTGAATAAAAGTGGCAAGAGTGGGCATCCTTGCCTTGTACTGTATCTTAGAGGCAAAGTTTTCAGTTTTCCCCCACTGATTATGTTAGCTGTGGGTCCACACTTATTTAATGAGTGCCCTCATGTGCCAGGTTAATACTGACATAACACTTTATATGTGCCAAGCACTAAGGACATGGATTAATTCATTTAATTCTCAAAAGATACTAATTTTGCATGTGTGTAAAAACATGAATGATATATAAATTATGTTAATATATACAATTAGGTATGTATGCAATAATACAGTACACACAAAAAAGAATTTATACTTAGTAAATTGAGGCTCAGAGAGGTTAAGTAATTTGCCTAAGGTCACCCAGCTAGTAAGACAGGATTCAAACTTGAACAGTGTGCCTAGCTGCCACTTATAGTCTCTATTTCCAAACGTCACTTCCTTGTTCTCCTGCATCACACCTGCTCTGCCTCCTACATCCCCTGTTCCTCTCAATAACCCCGGGTAGCAGTCTCAAGAGAAAATCCCACTCCCCTCAGTCAGTTGCCAAATCCTGTTAAGTCTGTCACATCCTTCTGGGCTGTCCCTGCCTCCACTATGATGCCACAAGGGGCAGGTTCTCACCACCTCTTTCATGAACTTCTCTACAACAGCAATAGCTTTCCACCAGCCATCTCCAAGCCCCCTCCATGATGTTTTATACAAGGCCACATTAACCTCCCTGCTTCATCCCATTCATTCAGCCAATAGGTATTCATTGATCGCCCACTAATACACCTCACACTGTTCTAGGAGTTGTGGACTCAACAGTCACAAGACAGATAAGGACCTGCCCATATGAAGCTTAAATTCTGCTAAGAAATTCAGACAATAAACATTTAAATTAATAAACAGCATAATTTACAGAGTGATAAATGCCATGAGGAAAATAAAGCAGGGTGGTATAAGAGAAAGCACATCAACTAGAATACTTTTGACTCAGGTAATAAAAAATCTAACTTAAGGGGACTTGAATAAGAAGTGACACCTCAGAAAACGAGAGGTCTGGACATGGAGAGGGTCCTGGGCATGCTCCATCAGGGTTCTGGCTCTTTGCAGTACTCCTGGTGCCGCCTTTCTCTGGGTGTTGGTTTTAACCTCGGACAGCAGACTCACATAATGCCACCTGATATTCAACCTCCAGGGGATGAAGAGGAGACCACCTCATCCTGTGACAGGTTCTTAGCCGTGAGAACACTTTTCCCAGAAGCCCCTGGTTGCCTGCCCCTTGTATAATATCTCATTTGTTCAGCGCTGGGTTACATGCCCATGACTAAACCAATCACCAGAGAGAAGAGAATCTATCCCTGGAGAAGGGATGGAGGCACCTTTTGCTGAGTTACCAAGGGTCAAAGTGGCTACCTGAGCAAACTCAAGGGAGAGAACAAAAAGAGGGAACACTGGCCAGTGTCCACTACAGCAAGCCACTTAGGGTCAGGGTGCAGGGAGGGAAACGGGAGTTTGGGAAATAGGTGAACAGTGAAAGAGCTGCAGCCTGAATGATGAGAAAGAGGTGGCCTTGCAAAGCCCGAGGTAAAGAGTGTTTCAGACAAGGAGACCAGTAAGAGTAGAGACACATGCAGCCCCTGTGTTCACAGCAGCAGTATTCAAAACAGCCAAGACATGGAAGCAACCTCAATGTCCGTCGACAAAGGAATGGATAAAGAAGATGTGGTACATAAGTATACAATGGAATACTACTCAGCCATAAAAAAGAACAAAATAATGCCATGTGCAGCAACATGGATGGACCTAGAGATGACCATACTAAGTGACAGAAGTCAGAAAGAGAGAGACAAATACCATATGATATCACTTATATGCGGACTCTAAAATAGGACACAAATGAACCTATCTATGAAACAGAAACAGAATAACAAACATAGAGAATAGACTGGTGGTTGTCAAGGGGGAGGGGGTTAGGGGAGGGATGGAGCGGGAGTTTGGGGTTAGCAGATGTAAGCTTTTATATATAGAATGGATAAACAACAAGGTCCTACTGTATAGCACAGGGAACTATATTCAATATTCTATGATAAACCATAAAAGAAAAGAATATGAAAAAAGGATGTATATATATGTATAACTGAGTCACTTTGCTGTACAGCAGAAATTAACACAACATTGTTAATTGTTACTTCAACTAAAAAAATATTGATATTTAAAAAACAAAAAAAAACAAACAAAGCAACAAGGTCAGCCTGTTCAGAAAACAGAGACCAGTGTGACCACAGTGCAGGGAAGGAAGGAGAGAGTGGCCAAAGAAATCAGAGCAACAGGCAGAGGCCAGATGGGCAGGGTCACGAAGGTCCTGGACAGGAGTTGCTCATCTGCCTGCAGCTTCACGAGAAGCTTGCAGAGTGTGGTCAGGAGAATGACCTGGTCTGAAACACACGTGCTTCACAAAATGTCTTCTCATACTCTTATTATGACTCAATTCATGGACTAGAATATGAAGTACAAACTCTTTGGCTAAGCACCTAAGGCCCTCCACGATCCGGGTCCAACAACTGTTTCCGTATCATGCATTCAAATTAGATTCTGTTCTCTTGTTATGTCCAAAGCAGTATTACAAACACATTCTTGCACATACCTAGAATATACTTCTCTTCAAGCCTACCTATCCAACTCGGCACCACGACAAACGCCATAAAACCTTCCAATACCCAAGGAGAAGTCATTTCTCCCATCTGCAAACAATCACATCACTTCGCCCAGTTTTCCTCAAGTGGCACCTGCCAACTTCTACCTTGCATACGGTTTTTTGGAATAAGATTGCAGAAGTGAGATGGTGGCTCAAGAAGTGTGCAGTTGATTTAGCATGAATGAAGTGTTTTTCTGCCTTGCTATTAGTTCCTGGCAGAACTGAAGAGCTATTAGGAGGCTGACATGGAGACCACAAATTTGGCACCAGGAGGGATCCTGAGGTTCCTAAATCACCCACAATTAGACTGGGTTTCTTGGTTGCTGTTCTAAAAAGTGGTGATGGCAGCAATTAGGAATGCAAGTTTCCAGGGGTATCTAACAGGGCAGCGTCTGTGCTGTGCCACCAACCCAGTAAGATCTCTGCTGTGCTGATGATCTTCCTGTACACTGCTGCCCACACCGCAAACAGGTCCTCTATCTCTATAGGTCTGGGTAGATCAGGCAAAAATGCGAGTAACAAAGATAACCCACTTCAGTCTGCAAATTAAAAAACTGGGTCTTCTGCAAAATTCACTTTAAGCAAGCAATGGAATAAGCCGAAGGAACACTGAAAGCAGAAAAACCATGCCTGTATGTGTAATTTGTGTGTTCCAGAGCTTTAAGATGCCCTCTCTTGAATGAGGAGTGGGATATTCTTAACTTACACGTGTGTACAACAGACATGAGTTACATACAAACCACGAGGCTTTGCTCGGGCTGGTTTGTTCACCACCTCCTTGGCATTATTTAACTGCAATGTTTTGCACACAGCTATGAATAACACCAGAAATAACAACCAAAACAAAAATAAATAAATAAATAAGAAGGCTACATACTGGTTCAAAATAATCCCACATATGAACGTGTCTGTGGACTGCAAGCACTACCCTTTGATGCTATGAATATGTATTGGCAGATACTTCATCCAAATGTTAACACTGTTCTTTCTTGTGCACAAAATTTTGTATTTGTGCTCCTCTCATTTAACAAAAAATGTGTGCTTGTGTGTGTGCATTCTCATTTCTTCCGCCCAAATAAACAAGCAGACTGACATCACAAGGCTTCTTTTTTCGCTTAGACAGAATATTGAGCAAACAAATATTTATTCTGGGTTACTCAGCTGTGATACATAAGGGGATTCATGACACGCTGTGTCTGGTGACTGCTTAGCTTTTTACAAGATAATTGCACCTTGGACCACCTAGAACCTCACATTAAATGCAGAGACCTGATTTTAAAATTTAAAAAACATGGAATGGGCAGAATTTAATCAGTCAGGCCTCCATAAAATTATGGGAGATATAAATAAATGGGCAATAGAAAGTTGCAATAAACCAGGATTAATCAAACTGTGATTAATTCAGGATCAGATTAAAACCCACAGTGGCAGCTGCATCAGGCCCGTTGTGCAGCGCTATTCTCTTTTGCTCCTTTCTGTTCCCCCTTCTTCACCCTTCTCATTCCCTTCTGCTCTCACCCCTAGGGCATCCTCCTTGGTGGATAAACCTGCAGGAGAGTTAATTGTCACATACATGGATTTAATCACATTGTCCATCACATTTGGGGGCCCTGCCTTTAGCGATCCGTGACTAATTGTTGTGGTAATTTTTCAATCATTAACAGCAGCACATATGCTGCAGACAAATCCCAAGGGGCCTACTAAACCCCAGGGACAAGCAGCACACAGGCTCCAGCAGGGCCAGCACACGCCTGCCCTCAGCCCTCACCCCCAATCCTATTAGTCATGCATCATCATTAATACACATCTATTCCAAGGATGTGTCAGGCTGCAAGAAGGTCAGAGGGGCCTGAGCGTGCTTTATAACATAGCCGCGTCTTCAATCTATTCTTTGAAAAAGGAAGAGGAGGTGGGGGGGGGGGGCGGGGAGGAAATTAAAACTCCATGTGGGACAAGTAGCTGAGGGCCTATTCTAAATTCCACTTGTTTCTCATTCATTTTCAGGCAGGCTCCTGAGCTGCCGCAAGTTCCCTTTCTTGGAGTTTTCAGCAGTATTAGCGATCTCCATGGCAACCACCAGTGCTCATCTGCGGTGCACACGGCAGCTTCCTGGGGCTCAATTCTCGAGCCGCGCTGGTGTCAGACGGGGCAGGCCATGTGCACTAGTGGGACCAGACCCTGCCTTGGGGAATCCTCCCGCTGACTGAAGCCCTGCTCTAATCACCACAGAATATGAGCCAACAAGATCACAAGGAATCTCAGCTGCCCACACGGGTTCCAGGAATGCTATTTATTTTTCATTTCCCTTTATCTAAGGGTCTTTGCTGGTTAAAAGTAAAGAGCCACTATCTTACAAAAGGGATTCAACTTAAAATAGGTGGTATAACAGGGAACTCTCCTCAATATTCTGTAATAACCTACATGGGGAAAGAATCTGAAAAGGAACACATACACGTGTATGTATAACTGAAGCACTTTGCTGTACATCTGAAGCTAAGACAACATCGTAAATCAACTATACTCCGATATAAAATAAAATTTAAATTAAATTTTAAAAACAGGGCTTCCCTGGGGGCACAGTGGTTGAGAGTCCGCCTGCCGATGCAGGGGACGCGGGTTCGTGCCCCGGTCCGGGAAGATCCCACATGCCACGGAGCGGCTAGGCCCATGAGCCGTGGCCGCTGAGCCTGCGCGTCCGGAGCCTGTGCTCCGCCACGGGAGAGGCCACAACAGTGAGAGGCCCGCGTACCGGAAAAAAAATAAATAAATAAAAGAAAAATAAACTAAAAAAATAGGCGGTATATATAACAATGTGGGTAACTGATTTATTTGAGGCATAAATCTCATATACCTTGCATGAAAGGGAAATTTCCTACTCAGGAGGAAATTAAACCTCCTGAGTGCTCCCTTTGGTTCTTCCTAAATGAAGGAACATTTGGGATATTGGCCAGAAAAGCAAAAGAAAGGATTCCTGGGTTATTATTAAAATTCTGACTCTTCCTATGGAGGTTTAGGAAATTCTCTCTTGTACCTAGTTTCCCCAAGATTAAAATAAGATCTACTTATTTTAGGCACTTAGCAGTGGATCACTGCACAAGGTCTCGGCAAGACTTAATTAGTATGTGCAATTTATTTTTAGCTCCTTAAATGAGAGATGTCTGGTGCGGCTCCATTATGGGGAAATGGAATGCCGAGCGCCCTCTACTGCTGCTTCTGGGTCAGCCTCTGGGTTATCTGAAACCCCACCGCTGGGGTTCCCGTATTGCTCACAAGTATCCTGGCTTGGAAGGCATTTAATGATAAGGGCAGGAAGAAAGAAAACAGACAATAGGCTGACTGTTAAAAATGGAATATCTCACACCAAGGTGACTCACAGTACCTACATCTGCTCAGAGCAGGGTGAGAAAGGTCTGGGAAAATTCAGAGCGCCCAACCCTGCATCATGAGCAAACATTAAAGGATAAAAAAGTAGTCTCTTAATTTCTGCTCACATTCTTTCAGGACAAGGAGGGGAAAAGGGAGGATAACGACAGGCTCTCACTGACTGATCTGTTTTCTAGAAAAGCCAGGGGAAGAAGAAAACCTCGCTTTTCCTGAATTTTTTTTAACATTCAGAGCACTAATTAGGTCCTGACTTTCTGAGTTTCGTTTGAACAAACCCAGACCCATACTCCATAACACTATATGAACAAATCCACTTTAGAGTCTAGATGGTCTCATGGGTTATCGCCATGAACAAAAAGTTATACAGAGGAAAAAGAAAACAATTTGACATGACTTTTATTCTTTTCTCCATTATGCAAATAATGACCCTTAAATAACATTTAAACAACTGCAAATACAAGTTCAGCTTGGAGCTGAAGTTGGACAGCATATAAAGAAATTCTGCTTCTTTATTAAAAAGTAACTCTCTTTGGAAAGGTGTTGCTAATAATAATAGTAATAATAACAATACACTGAATAAAAATATATTAGAGTCTAAAATTCGTTGAACTCTTTCTGTGTCAAAAACTGTTCTAAGTGCTCTACATGCAATATTCTTTCATCTTTATAGCTCTTCAAGGTCAGTACCGATATTATTACCATTTCTGAGTCAGGAGAATGAGACACAGAGAGAATTAGTATCTTGTCACAAATACTGTCACACAACTGACAAGTAACAAAGCCAGAATTCAACTCCAGGCCCTTGAAATCCTAAACCCACCAAGCTAACCAATAAACTATGTTGAAGAACACAGTAGAATCAAATTCTGGGGAGACCGAACCCAAGCTGTTCATCATGGAATCTAGTTCCTTTAAAGAAAAGCCAACATTACGAAAGCTCTATCCAGCTTATATATTCCCTCCTCCAAACCCAGACCGTATCTTGTCAGAAGCCAAGACCACATATTTGTCCATCACCTTTCATTTTTTCATGGGACATCATCAGTTTACCCTTGAACTGAGTCAGCGTCCCTGACAGAAACGCGCTCCGATAAGGACACCAGGGCTGGTGCTCAGTATACGGTGGATGTGAGCAGCTGCAGGGGCTGCGGACAGCCAGCGCCGGGCTTCGACCTGCTGCGTGGGGAGCAGGGCTTCTCTCAGCCCTGGGCAGTTGACTAGGCAGAAAGACGGGGAGGTATCCAGTGGTGGGATCAGCTACTCATCACCCCCCCGAGTCCTTTCAGCTGACGGCAGGAGGGCCGCAGAGCAGCGGAGTGGGGGAGGCGGGGAGCACGAGCCCAGCAGGAGCACAGCTCTGCCACGAAAGAGCCTCGTAGGCTGTGGACAGCGAGGGCCCAGATGGGCAGCTGACCGTGGGGCTGCCACCGGGCGCCCCCAAGGAGCCGTCAGAGTACAGGCAGCAATGGCTGAAGACAGGTTTCCATCAAGGCCTTCGTGTGAAGGGTTCTCATCAGTCTCTGGCTCTTTTCAATAACCCAAATCCCATCAGACTTGAAATGACTGGACTCCAGCAAACTGAGATTGTCAGGAAGACATATTTTCAAAATTTCCCTGTCACAGTAGCTGGAAAAGGGGGTTATGACATGCCACGTCGAATACACATCTACATTTGTATCCACAGGTGCAAATTCCAGATACAGAAATCCTGAACTTTATCCGTCTGAAAGGGCTGCAGACTACACACAAGGACATCTCCCACACACTACCCTGCAAAGGCAAGGAAATGGTCTCTCCATTCTTATCTCATTACGATTCTCCAATCAATCTGTCTGAGAACAGTAACTGACTGCAGCATCCCAGGCATCCCACTCATACAAAAGTGTGAATAATTCGCTAAATGTGAAGAAATGAGATAGGTTACAGATCACGCAGGGAATCCATAATAGGAAAAAGTTGCAATACCAAACACTAGTATTTCTAATTACATCATTACGTTTGATGAGTCAAAAGGCCCCCTTTGAAATAGATTTAAAGATTTCTCTTCAAAGTATATTTTATAAAATGAGTATTCTTTCTGTAATGTTATGGATTATCCTTAAACAGTTCTCTCTTTAAATATGAAACGCTTGAGGAGAATGTGAAAGGGAATTAATTCAGTTATTACAAGATACAACGTTACTTTACCGTCACACAAATTCTCCTTTCATTATGTGGCTAATTTCTTTTTTTTCCTATTACCAGCCAGGGAAAAAAGATGTAATTGGCATGCCCTGAAATATTAAGCTAACTCTGGTACTAAAGATGTGCAGTCTCTCACAGCTTAAGAATTTTATTTTGCCGTGCATTGCAGGATGAGAAATACCACTTAGAAAAGCATCAGCTTTGATGTTGCTGACCCTAGGGTTTCCACGACATTGTAGCTCTTAAAAGAGTTTACCTTGATGTGTTTAGTATCACCAGAAATCTTGGGTTGAGAATACCCCTGACTCTGTGGGGGACGGTTAAGATACTCCTTCTGGTCCCTTCCAGCTCTGACGTTTGGTGACTGTAGGTTTTTACTGCTGGCCTCACTCTCTCTATAAGGTAAATGGATGCTAAACATTGCACCAGTGCATATTCTATTTAATGGAATTCTGAAGTAAATCACATTATTAAGAAAATATATTTTTTTGTGGTTTTTTTGTTGTTGTTGTTGCTTTTTTTTTTGCGGTACGTGGGCCTCTCACAGTTGTGGCCTCTCCCGTTGCAGAGCACAGGCTCCGGACGCGCAGGCCCAGCGGCCATGGCTCACGGGCCCAGCCGCTCCGCGGCATGTGGGATCCTCCCGGACCGGAGCACGAACCCGCGTCCCCTGCATCAGCAGGTGGACTCTCAACCACTGTGCCACCAGGGAAGCCCGAAAATATATGTTTTGAAACATGGCTTATTCCCTTCTGATAACATTAAGGCAACGAATACATAAAACCATCAAAGTGCATATCTAAAATCACAGAACTATAAAAATGGTGACGGTATAAGGAATCTTAGAAACAATCTTTTAGTGCAACCCCATTTATTGTACTGATAAGGAAACAGAGAAGTCTGGAGAAATATACTAGTAACAATAATACTAATAAAAATATCCTTTCAAACTAACATCTACCAAGAGGTAATTATGGGCCAGAAACTATTCTGTTTTCCATATATTATCTTCTTTAATCTTTTTAAGAAGGCTAAGAGATAAACATTAGTATTATCAACCTCATTTTGACAAATAAGGAAACCGAGTCTCAGAGAGGTTATACCACATGTCCAAGTGCATCCAGACGGCAAGGACAGAGCAAAGACCGGGACCTAGCGGTGTGATCCCATGGCCCTGCTCTAAATCTCACAAGACCACAAGAAATCATGGCTTAAGTTCACGGATAAGTTCTTACAACAGTTAAAACTCATAGAATTAATGAAGGAAAGACTAACTGTACATTTCAGGATTTCCATGCCCATATTTTTAGGACTGTCTCTGTGCCAGGTGCTAGAAGAACATAGAAGATGAAGACACTGCCCTCTGAACGAGGAGCTAAGGAGAAACACCACCCCACCCTCCCCCCGCCAACCCAACGCGACAGTCCAGAGGAAGATGCAGACAGCACGTGCTAGGAGCAGGGTGGTAACTCCACGAAGAGAAGCCCACCCTCAAGCCAGGCAGAACCTAGGAGAGCAGCCCTTCCTGTGAGCACCTGGGCCTCAAAAGCCGCCACAGCTGTGAAGTGGGACTCACCAGTGGGCAACCCGGCAGTGTGAGCTCAGCAGACAGGAGGGATAAAGGTAAAACTGTATTTATTTGACAGTTACTATCTTATATATAACAAAGACACTTTTTTCTTCTGGTATTCTACCTCACTGGAAGATCCCAGAACACCATGTGAATATTCACAGCCTCCAAAAACATGTAGATGGCAATTTTCACTCTCTTTTTTTTATGATGAGAAAACCCGGCTGTGAAGTGGTGGAGGGATTTGCTAGATGCCTCCAGAGGGGAATGTGGAAGTTACTGGAAAAAATTAGACGGCTCAACTACCAGATGTAGCATGTGACGCAAAAATAAGCCTGTCAATACCAGAAACCTACACTTTGAAAAGCTGGCAAAGGAAGAGGATCTAGCAAAGGTGACTGACAAAGTAGATCAGTAAAGAATATGTGAGGACCATTTCAGATCTACTGTATCTTATACCAGCAGCTGAGAATTCCTCGTGGATAAACGTTATCAGTTCACAAGTGGGTAGCAATGGTTTCAAGGATGCTCGGGTATTACATACAATGAGAAGCGGCTAGGGCAACTGTCACGAAGAACTTCTCAGAAATGGCACAGCCCCTGAATTAGGGCTTCTGAACCTCAAAAGCAGCAAAACATTTTTACTTAAAGCTTAACCTATCCATGTAAGGATCGGTTAACAGCAGGTGACCACCTGGGGAAAAGGATCATTATTAAATTCATACAGTCAAAAAACTGAAGCCACATAAAGAAACATCTCATTTAGTTTAAACAAACTAATGCTTTAATATGTACATCTTAAAAACCAATAAATTAGGGAGTGACTATTCAACTTATAAAAGAATTCACTACCTGCTTTCCTTTTATAAAACTTTAATTTATTCAGCTTTTCAGGGGCACAGCTGTTGCATGAACTGGGGACTATGTGCCTCTTACCGTTGCTGCCACAAGGTCCCAGGACGTGTCAGTGGAGAAAGAAGCCACTGCAGCTTACAGCCTAGGTGTCCCTGTCCTCACGGGAGGCACGGAACCCAGAGAGGAGCCAGCACAAACCACTCCCGAACCCGGCATCTCCCAGAGGATGGTCACAGCCCCCAGCACCAGAATCACCAGGACACTGCTTCAGACTGCAGACCCTGGACACCCCACACAGCCGGAGCCGAATCTCGAGGGACCTGCATTTGTATCAAGCTCCCCAAATTTGAGAATCACACGCTAAGAGGCAGGCCTGAGAAAGAGCTCTCGGTGGATGCGTGGGTGACACCGGGGTCAACATGAAGGTTGACATCCTTTGGGTTGATCTGAGACTGAAATAAGCAAAACCTCTGTGGAGGAATGTAACCCACTGCCTCACTTTCCTCCACCAAACATTTGTTGATGGTGTTTTCAGAGTTAAGTCTGGGGGAACAGGGTCGACTGAGACCCAGCTCTTGCCTTGCAGGAGCTCAAAATCTCATGGGGGAAGAGTGGAGAAACTCAGAAATCACTGAAGAATGGCGGTGGCAGTGGAGAAAGATGCAAGGGGCGTTTTCGGAAAGAGAGGCCACATCCTGGCCAGGGTTGGGGACAGGAATGGAAATGGGAGGCAGCTACAGGATCTTTGAGGACTCTGCACATGAGGGCTTAAATGAGGGGCTGAGGTTAACTCTTCCAGGACAGGGAGGAAGTGGAAAAGGGGAAGGGGACAGAAGGAAAGGCCTGTGTCAAGTTGCAGAGGCCAGGAGAGGAGAAGCATTCGGGGGGCTACTATCCGTCACATTATTTGAAAGGAAAGGACCGTGTGGAGTTGTGTGTAACAAATGGGGCTTCTGAACATGCCGTGGACAGAAAAGAGAGGCAGGGGCAAGCCTGCGGGATTACTTACCGCAGGGTCGATGAGCTACGTGGGGAGCGAGGGTGAGGTTCGTCCCTCGACTTCAGAAGCATTAGAGACCTGCCAAGAGCCTGAAAGGCGGCACTGATATTTTCTTAAGACTGTGGCTGTGAGAGGTCTTAGTGACATTTTAAGTTGGAACTGAAAAAATTAAAATGCTAATCTTGCTTCACACCAAAAACCTCCCAATATGGCAGAAAAAAGGTATCTCCTAGTGCTTGTCAAATAACTTCCAACAAAGACAGCTGAAGGACTGGTTTCCATAGGAGCACTGATGCTGAAACGGCTCTTAGGAGGTACCAGGGGATGGAGAGCCAGGTGTGCCCGTCTGTGCAGAGTTCACGGGAATGAAACACATAAATGGGAAGACGTGCCAGGGGGTCTTTAAAACGTCATACGTAAGAACAGAAAATCAACTGTGGGTGTATTCCGAAGCTAGCACAATAGCTCTGCTACAAAAGCAAGATGCTCAGCTGGTCTAGTTTTGGTGAGATGTCAGTGAGCAAAATTATAAATAAGCTGTAATGTGTAGATAAGACTAGAAGGTTGCCCAGGCCAGGTTAACTTTAAATGATGACCATTAACATAAAATAAAGAAATAAACAAATAAAACGCACGCACACACAAACACACACACGCAACAACCACCTTTCTATCCATTCTCTCAGAACCCTTCTCATTGCTTCAACTTTTTCAAATGACAGAGGATTAACTGGCAGTCACCGAAGACAAAGAACGTATGCTCAATTTCCATCCTAACACAACTACCAAAAAATAAAGTCATTAAAATACGGATTTTTTTCACCTCTTTTTTGCATTTAAATAGAGTTGAGAGACTTCGGGTGAGCGCTGTCTTGCCAGAGGATGTGCTAAAGATCTTTACGTTTCCAGGAAGCAGCACACAGCTGGTACTCAGTAAGTGCTGCTGAATAAATTAATAAATTGGTTAGTAAATTAATGAAGGAACAAATGAACAGCGGTCGCTAAAATTAGCCTCCAAGAGACGTAACCAAGTAAACCAAGCCCGTGGTTTACTATCACAGGGTTCACAGAAAGATGGAGAACAGCAACCAGAAGCGATGCTTAAGGTCACAGGCTGAATCTTGACCACTTTACAGGCCTGGTATGAATTCCCTGCACTAGGGTGCCTTACAAAACCCCCTTCACCTTAATATAGTAACATGCCTGCACTGCCTTATTAACACCTTATTTAATTAAGACTTTTCTATTCCTCCCCGTTAACAAGGCATTTCCCAACTTGATATTACTGGGGAGAGGGGAAGGAAGGAGGAAATCAGTAACGGAAACCAAAAGAAAAATGAAAGCAGTCCAGGGTTGAAACATGCTGTGAAGGGATTCTACCATGCAGAATCAGTAAAGTATTTTTCATGCATAGAAGCAACAAAAAATGGCATGTGTGATGTGTCTTAACCCAGCATTTTTTAGAAAACAAATCTGCTCATAAATAGTACACACAGAAGCAACCATACTCTGCAAATATTGCTTATGTACTTATGCCACAAGCACAAGAAATGAAATCTACAGATAATCTGTATTGTTAAAGTTTTCTCATCTGTTATCATCGTAAATTTATCCTATGATATTTTCAGCAGAGATATAATAACATAACTGTGCTGTTTTACTTTTCCTTACAAAGGCAAGCAACAAAATAAACCCTCTAAACTCAAGAAAGGAATTTCTCTGTTAGTTCTGTTACAGACGACAGGAAAGTCAGCTCAACAGGATGGATCACGTGGGTCCAGGCCAAGGTATATCATGTGAAGTTTCAGAATACAGGGACAAAATGAGGTTCCTAAAAAGTCCCAGGAATCCAAAAAGCCTTCTAGAACCAATAAACAGGTTCAGCAAGGTGAGGAATACAAGATCAACATATAAAAATCAAACATATTTCTATTTACTAGCAATGTAAAATCTGAAAATGAAATTAAGAAGGCAATTCCATTTACAATACCATTAAGAAGCGTAAAATACTTAGAATACATTTCATAAAATAAGGACAAGACTGTGCACTGAAAACTACAAAACACTGCTGAGAGAAAGGTAAAGACGAGCAAGTCAGAGGCCCACAGTCTACGGCCCACAGTCCAGCCTCCCATTTTCACAAGTCAAGTGTTACTGGGACACAGCCTCGGCTCACTGTCCATAACATGTTCCACTACAATGGCAGAGTTAAGGAGGTGTGACAGAGACCCACAGAATAAAATGTTTACTACCTGGCCCTTCAAGAAAAAGTTCGGCAATCTCTGATCTAAGTAAATGGAGAGACATCCCACGTTAACACAATACCGTTAAGATGGCAATTTTTCTCAAAATGATCTACAGTCAATGTAATTACTATCAAAATCTGAACAGACTTTTTTTTTTTTTGTACAATTGACAAACTGATTCTAAAATTTATACTGAAATACAAAGGAGCTAGAATAGCCAAAAGAATTTCGAAAAAAAGAACAGAGCTTGAGAACTCACACCACCCCATTTCAAATATGCTCTAAAGCTACAATGATCAAGTCTGTGTGCTACTGTAGACAAATTTTTAACAGAGACACCAAGGCAATTCAATGAGGAAGGAACAGTCTTCTCAAAAGCAGATCTGGGACAAATAAGTGGCCACATTCAAAGAGATGAATTTAGAATATGTCCTTACATCATATACAAAATTTAAATCAAAATGGATCATACACCTAAATGCAACAAAAAAAACAACAAACTTCCAGAAGAAAATATAGCAAAAAAATCTTCACGACTTGGGTTAGTCAAAGAGTTCTTAGATACAACACCAAAAGCACGATTCACAAAAGAAAACAAGAATTGATAAACCAGGTTTCATTCAAAATTAAAAACTATTCCACTTCAAAAGACACCATTAAGTAATTAAAAAGATACGCCACACACTAGGAGAAAATATAGGCAAATCATATGATAAAGATCTTATACCCAGACTACATATAGAATTTTGCAACTAAATAATAAGACAAACAACCCAATTTAAAATGGGCAAAATATCTGAATAAACACTTCACCAGAGAAGATATACAAGTGGTTCTAAGCACGTTAAAAGATGCTAAATGTCATTATTCATGAGAAAAATATAAATTAAAACTATAATGAGATACCTCTACACACCCACCGAAATGGCTATAATCAAAAAGACAAACAATACGAAGTGTTGGCGAAGATGTAGAAAAGCTAGAACCTTATCCATCGCTGGTGGGGAAGTAAAATGGTACAGTCACTTGAGAAACCAGTTTGGCATAAGCTTACCTACAATCCAGCAATTGTACTCCTGGGAACCATCAAAGAGAAAGGAAATCACGTGTCCACGCAAACACTTTGACGTGAAAGTGCACAGCGGCATGACTCAGCCCCAAACTGAAAACAGTCTAAATGCCCATCAACTGGCAAATGGATAAACAAAGTGTTTATAATACTCAACAAGCATAAAAAGCAAACAGCTGAGACACACTAATAGGAAGAACCGCAAAACATTACGCTGAGTGAAAGAAGCCAGGTACAAAAGACTACATATGCACATACATTCCATTTACATGAGACGTCTAGAAAATACAAATCTATAGAGACAGAAATTAGAACAGGGGCTATAACCCCCCTGGGGCTGACGATGAAAAGCTGCACGTGGGCACCAGAAAATGTGTGGGGTGATGGAAATGTTCTAAAAGTGGATTGTAGCAATAGTTGCAAAACTATAAATCTACTAAACAGTCCTTGCATTGTGTATTTACAGTGGATAATTTTATGCTCTATAAATTACTCCTCAATAAAACTAAAAAAAAATTTTTTAAGTCCCAAGGAGAAAAAATGGTCACCAATAAGTGACCAGGAATGAAAATGTCTGCAGAATTCGAAACAGGAACACTGGAACCTGTCGGACAATGTTCAAGATTCTAAAAGAAAAAGATTTTCACAAGGAAGTTACACCTGGACCAATTACCGTGCAAATGTGGGGACAGAGTAAATGACTTTCAGACACGCAAGGACTCGAGGAAACTGCTTCCCAGGTGTCCTTTCTTAGAAAGGCCTGGGGGGATAAGGTCCCTCAAAACAAGAGAGTAGCGCGCAGAAAGCGCTGGGGCGGTGTGTGGCGAGGCGACAACCAGCATTCACGCCCACCTCCGTCCGCATGCCTTCCTGCGTGGCAGAGGCTGGAAAGCCGAACACTGCCTCGTGGCCTTCCTGGCAACTGGGATCTTGGAGTTAACTAGGCTCCTCCCACTAGGTGCACTCAGGTAAGACTTGGGACGTGAAGGTGGAGACCCCACCCTTGGGCAGTGAGCACGGCACGGGGCCCGGCGGGGTTTCTAAAAGTGTTCAGTGTCCAGCTGTCCTCAGCGTTATGGGTATCAAGAGACAGCAGCTGTGACAGGGTCTGACCCTCGGGCTGCAGCTACCGCAGAAGGCTCTCGAAATGAGCAGCCCCAGCGGTGGTGCCCCGGCTCCTTCCCATCCTGATGTGGCAGCAGATTCAGCGCCGTGGCAGAGCAGGGCAGCTGCGCGGCTCCGGGGCATTCCTGGAGGCTCAGCCTCTAGCCCACTCCTCCAGTACTTCCAATAATTTGGAAGTATTCGCCTCTATTTTAAATCCCTCTCTGTTTGAAACAGCTGGCGGGGTTTCTGTCTCCTCCAACTGAATCCAACGGAGGATATAACACACAGGGAAATACAGGAAGTGGTATACCGGATACAAAAGAGAGGCAAAGGGCATTTCCGGGAGTGCGGCAAAGAGACACAGCAAGGTCACTCCAGAGCAGCACATGGAGAAAGCAGCCCACCTGGATCCGAGTGGGTCCAAGGCTCTGGGAGAGACCAAAAGATGAAACAGGTAGAAAACCTCATGCGTGTGAACATATGCAGGTGAGAGTGGGTTCAGACAATGTGCAGAATGAAATTTTGAATTTATGATAAGTACCCAGAAAGTAAGCAAACAAAAAAGACTACATAAAAAGCTGGGTAGGGGCTTCCCTGGTGGCGCAGCGGTTGAGAGTCCACCTGCCGATGCAGGGGACGCAGGTTCATGCCCCGGTCCGGGAAGATCCCACATGCCGCGGAGCGGCTGGGCCCGTGAGCCATGGCTGCTGAGCCTGCACATCCAGAGCCTGTGCTCCGCAACGGGAGAGGCCACAACAGTGAGAGGCCCACGTGCAGCAAAAAAAAAAATTTTTTTTAATAAATAAATAAATAAAAGCTGGGTAGGAGAGAGAAGAGAATCACAGTTCAGTAACTATTTCACCTGTGGATGGCACTGAGCTAGTCACCGTAACTGAATGCAGAGCACTGATCCATCCCCCGTTACACGCTAACTATGGAGACATCTGGGAGATAGGAAGGGTGCCTCTTTTGGTTACTAGGGTGGGGCAGAAGTGGCTAAATCCTCTTATTTCATATCGCATAGTTAAAAAACGAGTTTAAAGTGGAAAAAAATCAAGATGCAGCAATGTGGGCGTGTTACTTGGAGATAGAGAGGATGTCAGGAACCTGGCTGCCTCTGGGGGAGAAAATAGGAATGCAGGGGCTGGTGGGGCAGAGGCATGGGGATTGCTATAGTATGTTCTCAACCTGGTAGAACTATCTGACCCCTAAGATATGCAGGGAATAAACTTTAGTAAAAAGAAAAATTTTCAAAAGGAAGAAGAAAAGGAAGTGGCCCAGATTCTCCCATCACTCCGCGGCCGAGACCCTCTGGGTACAGATGGACGTCCCCCCTGCCCCGGGCCCTAGGCCCTGAGCACAGCCCACTCCGGGCCCACCCATGCAGGCAGCATGCACCGGCGCTTCCCGCTCCCTCTCCTGCCCGGAAAGGCGGCCGGGTCACTGCAAGCCAAGAGCACAAAAGAGGAAAAAAGTTCAAATAAAACTGTAGCTAGGGCTTCCCTGGTGGCGCAGCGGTTGAGAGTCCGCCTGCCGATGCCAGGGACGCGGGTTCGTGCCCCGGTCTGGGAAGATCCCACATGCCGCGGAGCGGCTGGGCCCGTGAGCCGTGGCTGCTGAGCCTGCGCGTCCGGAGCCTGTGCTCCGCAGCGGGAGAGGCCACAGCAGTGAGAGGCCG
>RJWK010003845.1:44843-62355 GCA_004363435.1 Platanista minor | reverse complement strand
TTCCCTGGTGGCACAGTGGTTGGGAGTCCGCCTGCTGATGCAGGGGACACAGGTTCGTGTCCTGGTCTGGGAAGATCCCACATGCGGAGCGGCTGGGCCCATGAGCCATGGTCGCTGAGCCTGCACGTCTGGTGCCTGTGCTCCGCAACGGGAGAGGCCACAACAGTGAGAAGCCCGCGTACCGCAAAAAAAAAAAAAAAAAAAAAAAAAAAAAAAAAAAAAAAAAAAAAAAAAAAAAAAAAAAAAAAAAAAAAAAAAAAAAAAAAAAAAAAAAAAAAAAAAAAAAAAAAAAAAAAAAAAAAAAAGGCAATAGAAAATCAAGAAAACCAAGAGCGGTTCTTTGAAAGGGTAAACAAAATTGACAAACCTCTGGCCAGCTCACTAAGAAGAAAAGAGAGAAGACCCAAATAAACAAAATAAGAAATGAAAGAGGAGAAATCACAACTGATACTGCAGAAGCACAAAATATATATATATATATATATATATATATATACATACACACACACGTATATATATATTTACTGAGTACTTATTACGTACTACATAGACAGTTTATGTCCTCAGGAGTACTATCCTCTAGTTAGAAAGACAAATTAAAAACAAATAATTGTTCCAATAACTTCCCTTTTTAATGAGTTCTGCAGAAGTATGGATTATTATAAGAGCACATATAAAGCGAGAAACTAAGTCTTTTTGATAATTTTAATATTTTCCAAAACTTACACATTACACACATTACTTTTATAAGCAATATATGAAAGAAAGAAGTTAGCCATCTGAGTATAAGTTCTGGCTAGTCTCCTTTCTTTCATTTCCAAAATAATCTCCTTGATCTAAAGATTGGTTTTTCAAGCAAGAAAAATATACATTATTTGAACTGCTTTCAAATAAAAATACTTCATCTACACATACCAAAAACAACTTTCCCTGTTGCTGCCTCTCCCCAACAGCTACATGGAGAAGTTTCAGAAGTCCATGCCTTAACAGCTTAGGATGAGGTACAACTTTACAATTGCTCAAGTGAAGCAGCATTAGAACTCTAAGCTGGCATATTTTTGGTTTGGGGAGGCTAGTCACCAGAACTCCCGGTATCTACTACCTTTTTTATGACTGAGAAAAGCATGAACCCAATTTGGCCAAAATGCCAATTACTTACCTCAAGAGCAATGTTTCGATTTTAAAGTTCCAGAATTTCTGTGACTACCATACACCTTCTTGAAATAATGACCTACAGTACCAGACTTCATCAATATGAGGAAGAGAATAATAGTATTACTCATGTACAATCAATGAACCACATGTTGCATTAAATTCAATGGATATGTACAATTTAACTTACAAGTCTGTGAATATGATTCCTTTAAATATACACCAAATGAGATATTTTGACAAAATAAAAAGTGATTGAGCACACAGAAAAATAAACTTCAGTGTCCTCAATATGTACAAGTGAGACTTCCTTTTTTTTTTTTAAGATTTTTTTTTTTTTTTGATGTGGAGCATTTTTAAAGTGTTTATTGAATTTGTTACAATACTGCTTCTGCTTTATGTTTTGGTTTTTTGGCCACGAGGCAGGTGGGATCTTAGCTCCCCAACCAGGGATCGAACCAGCTTCCCCTGCACTGCAAGGCAGATTCTTAACCACTGGACCGCCAGGGAAGTCCCGAGAGTTTCCCGTTGCGGAGCACAGGCTCAGCGGCCACGGCTCACGGGCCCAGCCGCTCCGCGGCATGTGGGATCTTCCCGGACCGGGGCACGAACCCGTGGTCCCCTGCATCGGCAGGCGGCCTCTCAACCACTGCGCCACCAGGGAAGCCCCCGAGACTTTTTTAAAAAGAAAAGGGACATTCTCAAGATCTTCAAGGGCATCATATTAACAAAGTGGTTTGGAGTGAAGGGGGACAAGGGAACATGTATCTCCCCCCATCCACTGGTACATGAAACGTGCACCCTTAAAATAAGGTGGTGCTTAAAATATGTGAGCAGAACAACAAATGGAGATTAAATACAGCCATGAAACAAAGTTCCAAATCCATAGTCAATATCTTGCTCCAGCAACGACCCTGGGTAGATGAATATTAAATGTAAGTCACTCTATTTGCTTCCGGACAGCAGCAGGTTAACTTCTTCCTAGGTACAAAAAGTAACCCACACATATCTGGGTATTGAAGAGAAAGTAAAGGAGATATATTCATTTCTACCCTCTCAGTGGGAGAAATTTAAGGCCCACGTTTATAAAATTAGACAGCAAGTGTCCAAGAAACTTAAATTTTAAATGGAAAATGGATGTTAATTTTTTCTATATATTTAAAAAGCATACGCCATAAACATATATACACAGGCAGAAAAGAAAAACAGTATTTAAAAAGAATACCTGCTGTATGGCTTGACATGGAAAGATCTTTGATACAAGTGATAAGTGAAAAAGGTAAACAGTATAATGCCACTTATGAACGCATTTATATAAAAACCAAAAATCTCTATTTATATATGCGTGCACATATGTTTGCACATCTGTATTTATTAATACTTGAAAAACAGACCTGGAAAGATGAAAACCAAAGAGACAACAAAGACTACTTCTAGGGAGGTGTGGTGGTTTTAACATATCTGCAAATTCTTTTAACACTCCTCTGTTCAAAAGATGGAGCCTAATTTCCTCTCCCCTGAATATGAGCCCGACTTACTGACTTACTTCTAACCAGTAGAATGTAGTAAAAGTGAAGGTATGTGATATCCAAGCCTAGGTCATAAAAAGAACAGCACCTCCCTCTCTTGGACCGCTCATTCTGGAAGACGACAACTTCCATGTCAGGAGCAAAGGCCCATGTGACAAGGAACTAACTGGTGCCACCATCTAGCCATGTTAGAAGGAAATCCTCTACCCCAGTCAAAACTTCAGGTACCAGCTGCCCCAACCAACATCTGAGAGCAGTTTCACGAGAACCCCAAGCTAAGACCACCCAGCCAAGCCACTGCTAAATTCCTGACTTACAGGAAGGGTCAGAGATAATAAATGTTTATTGTTGGTTTAATCTGCTAAATTTGGGGGAAATTTGCAATTCGGCAACAGATAACTCACACAGGAGAGAATCAAGATGGAGGAAGGGGCAAGAGTTAGCCAAGGGGGGCATTTCAGTTCGTCCATGTTGTTTAAATGTCTTAAAACAAAAACTTCCTCATAAACTGTTTGAGAAATTTAAAATGTTACTGAAACACTTCACTTAAGCACTCTATTTTGAACTTTAAGGGTACAAAAAAGTACAAATCAAAAAATCCATTCTTGGGCTGCGCTGGTGGTGCAGTGGTTGAGAGTCCGCCTGCCGATGCAGGGGATGCGGGTTCGTGCCCCGGTCCGGGAAGATCCCACATGCTGCGGAGCGACTAGTCCCGTAAGCCATGGCCGCTGAGCCGGCGCATCTGGAGCCTGTGCTCCGCAACGGGAGAGGCCACACAGTGAGAGGCCCGCATACCACAAAAACAAACAAACCAACAAACAAACCAAAAAAATCCATTCTTCCAACTTTTTCTTTTTTTTGAAGAATTTATTTTCTTAACATGCACGATGCTCTTCTATTCTATGAAGACAGTATACTATCTAAATAATAATGAAGGCAATTAGGTTTTAAAAACTCAGAGCACAGCCTTAGAGACAAGAGAGGCCTGTGGTCCGGAATCCAAGCTCTGACTCATACACAGGCATACACACACACCAACACAACAATGGAAGAACACATGGTCCTAGTAGTCTGCATATGCCATAATTTAAAATGTATATATATCATTTTAACCTAATAAACTAAGTTGTAAGAAGCCTTCCAGCCTATATGAAGTACAAAATAAATGCATTTTCAGAGATAAACTACTCTTTTCTTTTTTGTCCACATAGGTGAGGCCAATTCTTCTTTGAACAGGACTGTGCGGCACATCATTAGGACATTTAAAGTCCCAGGGCATTAAATGCCAGCAACACCCTCCATACACTGTAACAACAACAACAACAAAATCCTCAGGCATTTCTGTATGCTGGGGTTTACATCTGTGACTGTCCTTTATATTAATATAATGAGACTTCTCTATCTGTTATAATGAGGAAATATGGTGGTACCCACAAGTCAATCTATCAAATAAAAGAACTTTTATTTTAAACTTTTAAAAGCAATCTTTCTGAAATGTATGGCACCCATTCTAGACTTCTGTAAACAAAGTATATTGGATTACACTAGATTCTTGCAATAAGTCAGATCATAATTACGAGCATCCAAGTTCCGTGCTGCAGTTAGTTTCCTAAAGGACTGCTAAGATACACTGATGATTTTTCACTTTAGAAAAAACCCTCAGATTTCTTTGCTTTTGTATTTCTTGTGTCTGATTTTCATAATTCTTCCATTTCAATCTGTACCCAGCAGTCGATTCCTGAAACTGCCTACACGCCCCATCACAGAAGCGCCTTCACCCCCCAGTTTGCTGTTGCTAGTCGGCCATGGCCAGAAATACAGACACCTCATCTGCAGAACTAGACATATAACACAGTAACATCAATAGGCTTTGTGGGAGGGCCTAAGAGTCTCTGGAGCAAGGTATATGAGGGTTTTTTTTTAATTGCATGAGTTGTGACAGCTATTTTAAAAACTTAGAGGCCATAAATGTTTGTTTTTAAGTTCACAGATAAGGAAGTTACTCTGATTTCCTTCAATGTTTCCCCAAGGCAGACTCTATTAGCATGCAGGATGAGACAATTCTTTGTACAGGACTGTCCTACTCACTGCAAGACATTTAAAGGTACACATATACAATGGAATATTCCTCAGCCATTAAAAAGAATGAAATAATGCCAACTGCAGCAACATGGATGGACCTAGAGATTATCAAACTGAGTGAAGTAAGTCAGACAGAGAAAGACAAGTATCAAATGATTTCGCTTAGATGTGGAATCTCAACAAAAGATATAAATGAACTTATTTACAAAACAGAAGCAGACTCACAGACTTAGAAAATGAACTTATGGTTACCAGGGGGGAAGGGATAGTTAGGGAGATTGGGATTGACACGTACACACTACTATATTTAAAATGGATAACCAACAAGGACCTACTGTACAGCACAGGGAACTCTGCTCAATATTATATAACAACCTAAATGGGAAAAGAATTTGAAAAAGAATAGATCCATGTATATGTATAACTGAATCACTGTGCTGTACACATGAAACTAACACAACGTTGTTAATCAACTATACTCCAATATAATATAAGAAGTTAAAAAAAAAAACAAAGTTCCTGGGCATTAAATGCCACCAGCACCCTCCACACATTGGTAACAAACCACCCAAAATTCCCAAGTATTCCTATATGCCACGATTGCTCAGGAATAGGGCCAGTTCAAAGAGGACTCCCAGACCCATACTTAGGCGTGCCCATATTCTATACCTAAGCTTATTTTCCCCATGTTTATTTCTACTAGAGATTCCAAGGAACCAGTCTGGACAAAAACAGATACCCTCTGCCCACAATCCCATTTTACCAAGATCAAACTTGGTAAAATCAAAGTGTCAAACTGATAACATTAAGAATAGCAAACAAATCCCTAAACCTCTTCACCAACTTACCTGCAAGCGGTTTCACCTCTCTCAGGACTCTGCTTGTGCCAAGGCAAAGGCCAACTTGACAGACCAAGAGCACATAAAAGAAAGCTGGCAGACTTGAGATGTCGCTGCAAACTCTTTTTTTTTTTTTTTTTTGCAGTACACGGGCCTCTCAGTGTTGTGGCCTCTCCCTTTGCGGAGCACAGGCTCTGGACGCACAGGCTCAGAGGCCACAGGCCCAGCCGCTGGCATGTGGGATCTTCCCACACCGGGGCACGAACCCGTGTCCCCTGTATTGGCAGGCGGGTTCTCAACCACTGCGCCACCAGGGAAGCCCTGCAAACTCTTTGATAAGAGCCCTTCTCACAACTAGAGTCCCTCTAGAAGAACATTCGCTAAAACTGTCCGGGCGGGTTGGGGGAGTGGGGATGGGTTGCCCCTTTCCTGACTTTCTGCAGGCAAGTAATCAAATACAGATGTTTCTGTCCTCAGCTGCTTCAGCTCTCAACAACCACACCGTCTCACCTCCACTCCCCACCTCTGAAGGCACAGCATTCAAACACCTCTGTGGAATGCTTTGGCCATTCAGTTACTCTAAGATAGATATTAATGTTTTCTCAACTCCAGAGAGTCAAAGACAAACTCCAGAGGGTCAGGAGTTTCCTGCAGATGTTCCATCCTCCCTCAGTATGAAGAAAAAAAGATGTATATAAGTGTTTTGTGTCCCATATCACTTTGTATGTGTTTAAGAAGGCAGCCACCCACCACAATGTAAATCAACTATACTTCAATTGAAAAATACAATAAAATAAATAAAATAAAAATAAAAAAGAAGGCAGCCACCAACTCAGACAATCAAAGAAACTCTGTATCAACTGCCTGCATCATTCACTTTTGGACTGATTTATATACCATTTCACACTCTTTCCTGAGGTTTACTGTAATGGGTCAGAGGGATGGATTCTGGAGCCAGACTGCCTTACTAGCTAGCTGTGTGACCTTGGGCAAATTACTTAACTGGTCTCTATCTCAGTTTCTTCATGGATAAAATAAGGATGACAACAGTACTTACTTCCTAAGGGTGCTGTGAGCATCAGATGAGTTAATACCACAAAGCCATGAGAACAGCACCGGTCACAGAGGGAGCAATGGAACTGTGAATAGCAAATACCACAGAATGTAGCTGCTATTGTTATTGTGGTTGTTCCTCCTGTTTCTCCTTCTACATCACAAATTCCTTTTGGCAGGAATTCAGAGAACCTATATTCATTTTGTGTTTCCCATGGCAAGGAAAAGCATGAACTCCAAGAATAGCAATTGAGCGCCAACTGCATAACTATCAATGTATCAAGTGTGGGAAATATAAAGATGAGTAAGACATGATACTTAAAGTATTCAAGGTCAGAGAAAGACCCTGTAATCAGGCAACAAATACTTATGATGTAGTACTCAAGGGAGGTGAGGATGAACCAAGTGTTTTAGAAGCAAAGAAGAGAGGATGAGCTGCTGAGAGCAGGACTGTCAAATCCTTGAAAGATGAATAGCTTATTCACTAAAGAAGGGAAGATATTTCAGGTAAGGGAAAAAGTATATTACACAGACACCAAGTCGAAAAAGTTCACAGTACGTTCCAGTAAAAGAGCACAGGCCAGGGTAACTGAAACACTTGCAAAGTGGGGAAAACACAGACTGTACCTATATTGTAATGTTATTATAATACAATGTTAAGAAATATGAACTTTTTCCCACGAGCAATGGAAAGTCATTGATGGCTTTGAACACTGTAAAGATATGATCAACTTTTTTTTGTTGTTGTTGTTAGGAAAAAAATATTTGGAAAGATAAATGGAACAGCACCATGAAGAAGCGATAAGAGGTAGAAGACTACAGACAGCGGTACCAGTGTGAAGGTAACTGTTGTAGTCCACGGGAGAAATAATAAGGGTCTGAACTAGGATTACAAACAGAACTTGGATTTGAGAGATACTTCAGAGGGAGAAAGGGCAGAGCTTTGGGACTGGCCTCTGGCCAGGAAAAAGAAGAGGTAAGAGTCTGGGTTCTCATTTCATGGTGATACTTTGCACCAGGCAGAGCAGTTAGTGGGCACTCCTTAAACACATGTTGAATGGAATTAAATTTTATTAACTTGATAAAGAAGTTAACTAAGTAATGTTAGCAAGTTAACCAAGTAATGAATTACTAAGCATCAATATATCCAAGATAACCACACCCTTAAAATAAAAGTGGAAGAGAAAGATTAAATGAAAAATTACATACTGGTTGAAAGCAAAACTACAGAGTTATTTTTAAGATGAAGAATGAAATCACGATATCAGAATTTTCCCAAAGTGTGTTCCACAGAGCCTTGGTCCCAAAATAAATACCATAATAAAACAGTTCCCTGGTCAAACACATTTGGAAAATTTTGCACACAACATTCACGCTTAAATATTTACTATTAACACTACCATAAAATATACTCTGAAAAGTTCCACGATTTAAAAAAATTAATTTGAATGAAGACAGAAGTTCCCAAACTTTTGACCGTGGGATATTATCAAATTTTCTAGAGACCCGGTGTTCCTGAGGACATGCTGAAGAACGATACCTCGCAAAAAAGTACTTCAAGTAGAAACCTAGAGTTGCAGTGCAATCATGAGAATATAGTATAATCTATAGAAGCACAAACATACAAACCTTCAGGTGAAGTTTTTGAAGAATTCGAGTGAGCAATCGTGGAAATCTTCCAATATCTATTTCATTTATCAGCGACACTGCTTTTTTCATGCTAAATAAATTCATAAAACAAAGTTTTAAAATGAGTTTTCCCCAAGTGGTTCTGTAGTTACTGTAAGTACAGCTGTAAGTTTTCATTTCGACAACTCTGCTTGCTACGAGGTAAGTCTGAGTAAAATAAAGAAAAACAGATGACGGCCAGCAAAAGCAGGACGTTTCCAAAAGAAATCCCCAAAAGTATTTCTGTTGAAAAAGTCTATTTGGCAAATTTTCTCTTTCTTCTGGGCAAGGCAAACTACTAGGAGAGGCTTGCACTCCGTGGGGAATGGTATTAATTTAGGAGTGAAAGTTTATGTATCCACTTAACTCAAAACAGAACTTTGAGAAGAGTGGGAAGAGGGAATTGGCAATTACACCAAAAGTAGAAAGAAAAGACTGCTGCATGGCAGGTAATGGAATTAAAAAAAAAAACTACATACAATATCATTTGGGGTCACTAAGTACACAGCTGTTTTAAAACCTCGTTTCAATTATAATAATCAACTTAAATTATGTGATAAGAACAATTCTACTACACCACTTTGAATACGGTTTACTGATGTGATGTGTTACCCAGGACACTGGTGTGAGAAAAGAAACTGGCTGTCAGAACTCAAGTAATCAAAAAAGGAAAAACTTCAAAATGACAACTCTCTTCTTCAAAAAGACTCCTGTCCAATCCAGACACAAAGTTATTCTCCAGCCTCAATTATCTGCCTGTATACTTCCGCACTTTTCTGCATCCACACACCACCTGCACTATTATTTTTCATTAAATGGAGTCATTTTTACTTAAATAATTTCATTTTAAAACATAACTTTACATCATCACCATAGACAGCCGACCTTACTTACCTACCATAAATAAAAATGAACTAAATAAACAAATGAACTCAAAGGAAAACAAATGCAATGTTACTAAATTCTGGCTAGATACTGTTACAAGACAAAACTCCTGACCTGAGGCCTAGTCTATCTTTATTGAAAAGGTATATTAACGCGTGTTAGGTATTAAAGACCATCCGGGACCAATGGGAGACTTTCTCATAATCAGGAAGTCTGAAAGAGAACTGAAAACGGAAACGGAATACCTTTCCACGTGATTCCAGTGTTACTCCAGGATGGCCTGGGTACCTGCGATACAGCCTCAGGGAACGGTGACACTGACCACACACTGTCGTACTGACCTCTGCTGCCCAGGCCCACTGTAAGCCCACGCAGGTGAACTACCGTGGTGGTGGAGGCACCCGCAGTCTCGCGCAATCCCGCGGGGCCCGCACTGCGACTCTGCCAGCCCCGCGCCCGCCCCTCCGGCCACCCGCGGCCCAGCACCTGCCCCTCCGCCCCGGGCCCCCACCCGCGCCTCGGCGACAGACAGCAGCAGCATCCTTACGCCTGCCCTGCCCGCGCTGCCCCCGTGCTCAGCCGGGGCTACCTGGGGCTCTCCCGCAGAATCAGCGCCCCGGACGACGCCGCCATCCTCGAAGCTCCCTGGCCCCGCCGCCAGGATCAGCTGCCTGGAGTCCAACCAATGGCGGCGGCAGTGGCGGACGGCAAGCCGGAAGGCTCAAGCCGCGCTGGGGCCGCGCCGCTCCGGTCCTGCAGGGCCGAAGGGGGGCGTCCCCGTCGTCCTCCCCGCCACTTCCGCCGTTCCGAGTTAAGGCTGTACTCATATTAATTTATTTTTATGTACATATTTCCCTATTTTATATATATACGCATACCTGGACATGGTGTGGCTATTTTTATGTGTTATGTAGGTAGTGTGTGTGTGTGTACATATACATTTACGCGTGCGTACATATACACATACTTTTTTTTTGGAAGAAAAATTTAAGCAGTGCCCGCGGTGTCTGGCCTGCGTTACAAATGGGCAGGCGGTGGAACGCGCTCCCCGAAGGAGCCCCGGGCCAGCTCCACCCTGTACCCTGCGCCACCAGCCCTTCCTGTATCTACATCCCTGGAGCTCTGCAGTGCCCCACGCGGAGCCTGGGCTCTTTGTACTTTTATTCGCTCAGTAGTGTTCTTTGAGCACCTACTGTGTGGCAGGCACTGTGCTAGACACTCGGGATACAAAAGACCAAAATTCCTGCCCTTGAGGTTTGCCAGCAGGTAAATGGGCAAGTGTTCGTTGTGCCTTTCTTTGTGGTCGGGCACTGAGCTAGGGACTGCAGAGTAGAGGAGGTGAATCGCCGCAGAGACTGCGATTAAGGACATCTCAGGAGAATATTGAGACAACGCGGGTTCAGGAATACCTTTGTCTCACTTAGAGAAAAACATATAGTGCATTAAGGGGATTTAGAGCTGGGAACAGTGATAAGGCATCCGAGGTTGGATCAGGAAAACTTCCTGGGACAGGTGGTATGAAGAATCCTTGAATGATAGGCTGTGGCGTGTACATTTAGTCTGGTGAGAAATGGGGAGCCATTAAATGTTTTCAAGCAAAGAAATTTTTGTGAGAACTGTGTTTGTTTGTTTGTTGAAGATTACTGTAAGCAGAATGATTATTGGATGGGAAAGAGGGAACCAGGAAAGCCAGATAGGGAGCTGTTGCAACAATCTATGGAATGCAATAAAATCCTTGGTAGTAAAATGGCATTGGAGAATGAAAAGATAGTGGATGAATTAGAGTTACATTTCAGCTGTAGAATCTTCAGGAGCTGAGAAAAGATTGGATTTAATTTTCGTACCCAATTATGTCGTACTTAAATTATTATTTACATTAGCTGGCATTCCTAGAGCAGCCCTGAAACATCCTAACTGAAAGAAGCCAGATTGCAAATTAAAAGTGAATAATCCCCACATGGATAATTGAGTCAATTATACAGTGTACTGAACACATACAAATACATATGGTTCGACAACACTCCACACATTTCCCAATTTGTGCAGCATCTGGAAAAACTGTATGTGGATCTACATAAATTATAGGTGTCTGATACAAACACAGATTACCTTACCTGGCACATTAATAGAGTCCCAGTTCGCTCAACTTTTGAATCATTTCCCTTTTGTCTTGATTCATTGCCTAAAGTAGAGCCACTAACCAGGTAAAACTATTTTGAATCTCTAGGAGGAGGAGGTGAAGTTTACCTCCTCTTCAGTTCCCTTCAAAACTATAGCTGGGATTTTGAGCCAAAGAACCTCAGGGTGGTTTGAGCCCTGAATCTGTGTAACCTGGAACAAAGCACTCTACCTCACCAAGTTTCCTCTTCCTGATCTGCAAAATGGAGGTGAGAATAATGTCTGCTCCCCTGGGCTGTGGTGAGAATTAAACAGCCTGTTGTGTACGTGCAAGAATCACTCTACCTTCCTTTATAAAGCAAAGCGCAGACTTCCAAGAGTTTAGCAAAATGGTGTCCAGCGGACGTAGAGGGCCTCTCACTTCATTTTCACTGACGGGGTGATCACTTTTTTTTTAAAATAAATTTATTTATTTGTTTATTTATTTTTGGCTGTGTTGCGGTCTTCGTTGCTGCGCACGGGCTTTCTCTAGTTGGCGGCGAGCGGGGGCTACCCTTCGTTGCGGTCTGCGGGCTTCTCATTGCGGTGGCTTCTTTCGTTGTGGAGCACGGGCTCTAGGCGCGCAGGCCTCAGTAGTTGCGGCACGCGGGCTCAGTAGCTGTGGCTCATGGGCTCTAGAGCACAGGCTCAGTAGTTGTGGTGCACGGGCTTCGTTGCTCCGCGGCATGTGGGATCTTCCCGGACCAGGGCTCGAACCCGTGTCCCGGGCATTGGCAGGCGGATTCTCAACCACTGCACCACCAGGGAAGCCCCGGGGTGATCACTTCTTATTACTTACTTTTTCCTATAAAGGCTTGATGCAGTGAATAATTTCAACCCCTAAATGAGACTATTACCCCCAAATATTTCTGTAGTCTCCGGAGTATAGGCATACCTATCCAAAGCTACAAGTCCTTGTAGTTGTCTTCCTGTTGCCACCTGCTGGAAGGCAGGAAATGTACCTCCTGGAGGCATAATTCCATAACCACACTTTACTCCTAACCCCCAACTTGTCAACCCATTCTTATAATAGATCCAGAGCCCAGATCTGTTGCCCCTGATCTATTAGGGCTACTAAACACGCTCAGTGACCTGAAGTTTCTTCCATACCCTCGCCTTTATTGCAAACTTCTGCCAAATTCACCTTTTTTTATATTCTGTGTTAGCCTGGGTTCTCTCTCTAGAAAATAACCTGAGTTGCATGCTGGTGTCTCACTGGAGGCTGTAATTGTAGGGAAGTAGGAGTGAGGGTAAAGGGAAGGAAAGGGGGAATGAAGGGAGGAGGAAATAGAAGGTGGCATGTTATCCAAGTTGTTACACCTTCAAAGCCCAGCTTATTTCTCAGAGAGACTATTTCAAGTTGCTGTATCTTGCAACAGCAAAGAGATAGCAGCAGAGGGGAAAATTTTGTCTGCAAACTCTTTCCAATCTGCTGTCTTTTTTTGGTCCAAATTTGTCCTCTGGTTCACACCTCCCCTGAACTCCTGGGGTATGTCACCTGGCACCTCTAGGCAGCCACTGGAAAATCCAGAGCTTGTGTGAGTCGGGTAGAGCAGGAACTGAGTCTGGAGCTGTAAAAAAAAGAGCCCTCGGCTCAATCCCTGCCAACATCCACCTCAGATGTCTCCTCCCCAATCCCTGCCCCACCAAGGCTGGCAGCAAGTGACAGGAGATTTAAGGCCACGGGAATAATTCAGCATTTCCAGGGGTCACTTTACTGGGAAAGTCAAGCAACGGGCTGAAGCCTGGGATGCAGTGGGGTGAGCATATCTGGGGAGGTACATAGCCTGAAGACAGGTTTACTCCTCAAGTGGAATCTCACCACAAGAATCGCCTGGGCCCTGAGTGCTTCAGCTCTTAATTGATGCAGCTTTTTCAATTCACGTGTGCCCAGTTGTTTTACCAAAGTCTATCAGAACACAGGTTGGAGTGAAGTTGGTGACCACCCTCCCCTCTGTCTTTAGAACTAGGTGTGAACTTTGTCCCATTTGGCGCACCTCCTTTTTGTGTTTTTTTTTTAAGTTTGTTTTGTTTTTTGTTTTTTGTTTTTTGTTTTTTGATATGGACCACTTTTAAAGTCTTAATTGAATTCCTTACAATATTGTTTCTGTTTTATGTTTTGGTTTTTTGGCCACGAGGTATGTGGGATCTTACCTCCCCAACCAGGGATCAAACCCGCACCCCCTGCATTGGAAGGTGAAGTCTTATCCACTGGACAGCCAGGGAGGTCCCTGGAGCCGCTCCTTTTTGATGGGTTCCTTCCCAAGGGCCCCATGGCAGTATCCAGCAATGTGGCCTCAGTCTGCACCCGCCTTCTCCCTACTAGGCATGATTTGTATCTTTAACACTCAATGAAGTACAGCCAAAGTCTAGGCCTATTTTTTCCAGAAGTCTCCTCCAACGCTTAAGAAAACCCTGGGTACATCAAGGAACCCAGCCCAAATCCATTCCTCAACATTCCAGCCACAAATGTAAATGATTATCTTTGGAGGCAAGGTAACACCTACTCAGCCATCAGTATGGTATCTGAGCCCCAGGAACCTAGTCCAGCTGAAATGACCTTTTAAGTAAGCTCTTGATATATACTGTCAAATTGGGGGGGTTGCAGGGGCCGGGTGTAAAGGATTTTATTACATACCCAGATTATTCTGGCAATGGGTTAGCTAAGTATCTGGCCCAGGACCCTAACACTATGAAAGTCTGCAGTCCTACAACTCACCTTGAGTTTCTCAGGTGAGCTATCAAAGGTAGTTTAGAGTCACATCAGGGCAGAGGACTAGAACTGCCTGCCACTCATGGCCTATACCCAGATGACTGGCAGATACAAAAGTCACATTCAGCTGCTTTGTCACACTCGCTTGCAGAAGCCATTGGCCCAGTTTTCCTCCTTGTCTCCACCTCCCCGTCTCCACACCAGCATCAGTCACACTTTCCAGCCCTGTTTTTAGCTCTGTGGTCAGCACTTACCTCATAAGTGTGAGTGAATCAGTTGGGGTGTAACTGAAGAACAGCCTTCTACGTGGTAAATGTGTAATTGTTCCACATTTTCTCCCCAGATTCTCAGGGGAATGAAGTTTTAAAATCACATATTCTAATTTATGAGTTGGTTATGTGAATGTACCTGTTTAATGTGAGATATACATTAGGAATCAAGAAAGCATAAACATAAAGTCTTCTCTGAGTATTTGCATACCAGGCTGTGATGTAGAAAGGAAACAAGAAGCTTAGAAAAAAAGAAAAGAAGGAATGGTATCAAGGGTGCAGCCCACATTTGTGCATACAAACAGTATTTATGTTCACCCACCCTTAACTGAATGGAGGGTGGGGAAGGGAATGGGAGGGAGACTTTTATTAAACTGTAACAAAAATATACTTTGTGATATACGAACAGATCTCTGTTCTAATCTATTCTCTGACTTAAAGTTGAAAACCATCTCAAATTATCACCCTTCCATTTTAATTTGTACCTAATTTCCTTCACTCAACCTCTCAGCGGCCCCGTGCCATTAACAGGACTGATATTTACACATAGGATGTGTGAAACATTGAATGGTTTCTTCAGTAATTTTCACCGGGTGAGCACAGTTTGAAAAGAATTAAATGGTGCTTCCCTTATAGACATGTCCACAGTGGCACAATTGCAGATTCCCCTGTACCCAGTGACTAGGAAAGGAAATAAAAACAGTAAACACCACAAATAGACAATTGGAAAAAAAGAAAAACTACCTGTTGACAGCAAACAAAGGAAGAAGCATAGCTTAACAACACACGTGAAAAAGCATCTGCCAAGAAAAAAAAGAATGTCTGCTTTGGCTAAGCTGTATCTTAAAGGTGATCCCCGCACTGCTGAAAGAGTACTAGGAAAACAAGGCGTCCACAAAGCCAGGAGAATTCTTCTACCCCGCACCTTAAAGAGGAGCAGAAGTTGCTGAAGTGGGGGGGGGGGCAGTAAATAGTCAGCCCAGGGGGAGTCATGGGACATCCTTGGAGAACGTACGTACGTCTGTGAAGGCAGGTGCAGAATGCCACGGAGGGTGGAGGAACCTCCAGGAGTCAATCTTTTGGTGCCTCTGGGGGAGGGGAAAGTAGAGCAAGGCGGGAAAAACCAAAACTAACCCTGATATCCCAAATGATGAGTGCGGGGCTGGAAACCTGAAGAGAAGAGAAGAAAAGCTATCCTGAGGGAAAAAGCCAGTGGGAAAGGTTACATCAGAGCTGCAGTGAAAATAGCCTTTCTTCCACCCCGACCTCCCCACCTCATTGTTAACACTGGGTGAAACCCACGGGCACCCCAATCCTTCCCCCATGCTACGTGGAAATCGAAGACTGAAATAGGGGCGTGAACAACCAGGGCTGACTCAGGAGGAATCAGAGGCTCTGCGGCGCCCCAGTTAGTGAAGGTTTTGTCCCCTTCAGGGACTGGGCACGCCCCTACCAAGTGGAGTGACTCCTGATACAGAACAGTTACGTGAACCTCAGAGTGGAGACAGCAAAAATTAAATCCACCAACAAGTGCTCGGTCCCAGTTTCCCTCACTTAAGCTTTTGTAGGAGGAGGGGGAGGGGGAGAAGGAGAAGAAATGTAGATAGAATGCAATTCTGAGCCACCGGGATGGAAAAACAGATCTCATGCAAACAGGCAAAGGAAGTAAGGTGATTAGGCACTACATCAGAGACAACAGAGGTCTCGGCAGAACAGTCCACGCTAAACATAAATAGGATGAGAAGACAGGGCATAACAACTATGCAATCATCCTACAGAAAAAAGAGAGGTATTCAGCATACAAGAAACAGATGAAAAGTTCAACCTGTAATAAAACATAACCTAAGAGACAGAAGAAACTGCCATGTGATTGCTCAAGATAAATTTTAAGAGGAAAACAAATTCAGTGGAACAAGAGCTAAAAGACAACTTGATGAAACAACAAAATTCGATGTAAAAGGCATGGCAAAAGCAAAGAAAGAAATTGAGGACTAAAAGCACACCATCTCCTAATTAATAGGCAAATAAGAAATGGAAAGAAACAGACCAGATACAATAGCAAATTGAATTACTGACAGAAAGAAAGGGCTGTTCATAGCAAACTCAAAGGAGAGAGACAAGCACAAAGTAGATACTGAGAACAAAGAAAAGCCAACCTGAGGATAACTGTGTCCCCAAGACAAGAACACAACAAAAAGACACAAAAATACATTCAATTACTGTAATAAAGAGTCTGACTCCATTTCGATGTGACTGCTGACAGCTTTCAAGCCCTCATCACTCCCTCTCCCTTCTGCCCCACATCTGGGCAAACCGATGAGGAAGCCCGGTTGCTCCCTCCTTAGGCACTGGCAGGATGTTCCAACCACACAAGCCCCTGCCTGTGTGGGAGAACCCTCATCCTGGCCCCACTTCCTGAGCACGATAAAACCCCAAGCAAGCCAGACTCCTTGCTCTCCTCAGCTGTTTTTTGACCTTCTGGGAGCCTGTCCTGCTCACCCCAGAAAGCCTCATGATATGAGTAATAAACATTTTCATAGCTTCTTGGAGTGTGTGTGTGGTGCCACCAGTCTTTTTTTTTTTTAACGTCTTTATTGGAGTATAATTGCTTTACAATGGTGTTTTAGTTTCTGCTGTATAACAAAGTGAATCAGCTATATGTATACATATATCCCCATATCCCCTCCCTCTTGCGTCCCCCTCCCACCCTCCCTATCCTACCCCTTTAGGTGGTCACAGAGCACCAAGCTGATCTCCCCATGCGATGCAACTGCTTCCCACTAGCTATCTATTTCACATTTAGTAGTGTATATATGTCCATGCCACTCTTTCACTTCATCCCAGCTTACCCTTCCCACTCCCCATATCCTCAGGTCCATTCTCTATGTCTGCGTCTTTATTCCTGTCCTGCCCCCAGGTTCATCAGAACCATTTTTTTTTAAGATTCTATATATATGTGTTTGCATACAGTATTTGTTTTTCTCTTTCTGACTTACTTCACTCTGTATGACAGACTCTAGGTCCATCCACCTCACTACAAATGACTCAATTTTGTTTCTTTTTATGGCTGATTAATATTCCATTGTATATATGTGCCACATCTTCTTCATCCATTCATCTGTCGATGGACACTTAGGTTGCTTCCATGTCCTGGCTATTGTAAAT
>RJWK010003845.1:9755-44743 GCA_004363435.1 Platanista minor | reverse complement strand
TCAGTGAACACTGTGGTACGTGACTCTTTTTGATTTATGGTTTTCTCAGGGTATATGCCCAGTAGTGGGATTGCTGGGTCGTATGGTAGGTCTATTTTTAGTTTTTTAAGGAACCTCCATACTGTTCTCCATAGTGGCTCTATCAATTTACATTCCCACCAACAGTGCAAGAGGGTTCCCTTTTCTCCACACCCTCTCCAGCATTTATTGTTTGTAGATTTTTTGATGATGGCCATTCTGACTGGTGTGAGGGGATACCTCATTGTAGTTTTGATTTGCTTTTCTCTAACATTAGTGATGTTGAGCATCCTTTCATGTGTTTGTTGGCAATCTGTATATCTTCTTTGGAGAAGTGTCAATATAGGTCTTCTGCCCATTATTGGATTGGGTTGTTTGCTTTTTCCATTTTGAGCTGCATGAGCTGCTTGTAAATTCTGGAGATTAATCCTTCGTCAGTTGCTTCGTTTGCAAATATTTTCTCCCATTCTGAGGGCTGTCTTTTCGTCTTGTTTGTGGTTTCCTTTGCTGTGCAAAAGCTTTTAAGTTTCATTAGGTCCCATTTGTTTATTTTTTTATAAATCTATTTATTTTTGGCTGTGTTGGGTCTTCGTTGCTGCGCACAGGCTTTCTCTAGTTGTGGTGAGTGGTGGCTACTCTTCGTTGGGGTGCGCCGGCTTCTCATTGCAGTGGCTTCTCTTGTGGAGCACAGGCTCTAGGCACATGAGCTTCAGTAGTTGTGGCTCGCGGGCTCTAGAGCACAGCCTCAGTAGTTGTGGCGCATGGGCTTAGTTGCTCTGCGGCATGTGGGATCTTCCCGGACCAGGGCTCAAACCCATCCATGTCCCCTGCACTGGCAGGTGGACTCTTAACCACTGCGCCACCAGGGAAGTCCCTTTATTTTTGTTTTTATTTCCATTTCTCTAGGAGGTGGGTCACAAAGGATCTTGCTGTGATTTATGTCAAATAGTGTTCTTCCTATGTTTTTCCCTGAGAGTTTTATAGTGTCTGGCCTTACATTTAAGTCTTTAATCCATTTTGAGTTTATTTCTGTGTATGGTGTTAGGAAGTGTTCTAAATTCATTCTTTTACATGTAGCAGTCCAGTTTTCCCAGCACCACTTATTGAAGAGGCTGTCTTTTCTCCATTGTATGCTCTTGCCTCCTTTATCAAAGATAAGGCGACCATGTGTGCATGGGTCTATCTCTTTCTGGGCTTTCTATCCTGTTCCATTGATCTATATTTCTGTTTTGTGCCAGTATCATACTGTCTTGATTACTGTAGCTTTGTAGTATTGTCTAAAGTCAGGGAGCCTGATTGCTCCAGCTCCATTTTTCTTTCTCAAGATTATTTTTCTATTCAGGGTCTTTTGTGTTTGCATACAAATTGTGACAGTTTTTGTTCTAGTTCTTTGAAAAATGCCATTGGTAGTTTGATAGGGACTGCATTGAATATGTAGATTGCTTTGGGTAGTGTAGTCTTTTCACAATGTTGATACTTCCAATCCAAGAACATGGTATATCTCTCCATATGTTTTTATCATCTTTAATTTCTTTCATCAGTGTCTTATACTGTTCTGCATACAGATCTTTTGTCTCCTTAGGTAGGTTTATTCCAAGGTATTTTATTCTTTTTGTTGCAATAGTAAACAGGAGTGTTTCCTTCATTTCTATTTCAGATTTTTCATTATTAGTGGATAGGAATGAAGTCTATACACAGAGATTTCTGGCATTAATTTTGTATCCTGCTACTTTACCAACTTCATTGATTAGCTCTAGTAGTTTTCTGGTAGCATCTCTAGGGTTATCTATGTATAGTATCATGTTATCTGCAAACAGTGACAGCTTTACTTCTTCTTTTCCGATTTGGATTCCTTTTATTTCTTTTTCATCTCTGATTGTTGTGGCTAAAACTTCCAAAACTATGTTGAATAAGAGTGGTGAGAGTGGGCAACCTTGTCTTGTTCCTGATCTTAGAGGAAATGGTTTCAGTTTTTCACCACTGAGAATGCTGTTGGCTGTGGGTTTGTCATATACGGCCTTTATTATGATGAGGTAAGTTCCCTCTATGCCTACTTTCTGGAGAGTTTTTATCATCAATGAGTGTTGAATTTTGTCAAAAGCTTTTTCTGCATCTGTTGAGATGATCATATGGTTTTTATCCTTTAGTTTGTTAATATGGTGTATCACATTGATTGATTTGCATATATTGAAGAATCCTTGCATTCCTGGGATAAATCCCACTTGATCATGGTGTATGATCCTTTTAATGTGCTGTTGGATTCTGTTTGTTAGTATTTTGTTGAAGATTTTTGCATCTATGTTCATCAGTGGTATTGGTCTGTAGTTTTCTTTTTTTGTGACATCTTTGGTTTTGGTATCAGGGTGATAGTGGCCTTGTAGAATGAGTTTGGGAGTGTTCCTCCCTCTGCTATGTTTTGGAAGAGTTTGTGAAGGATAGGTGTTGGCTCTTCTCTAAATGTTTGATAGAATTTGGCTGTGAATCCATCTGATCCTGGGCTTTTGTTTGTTGGGAGATTTTTAATCACAGTTTCAATTTCAGTGCTTGTGATTGTTCTGTTTATATTTTCTATTTCTCCTTGCTTCAGTCTTGGAAGGTAGTGCTTTTCTAAAGATTTTTCCATTTCTTCCAGGTTGTGCATTTTACTGGCATATAGTTGCTTGTAGTAGCAATCCCACATGATCCTTTGTATTTCTGCAGTGTCAGTTGCTACATCATTTTCATTTCTAATTCTGTTGACTTGAGTCTTCTCCCTTCTTTTCTTGATGAGTCTGGCTAGTGGTTTATCAATTTTGTTTATCTTCTCAAAGAACCAGCCTTTAGTTTTATTGATCTTTGCTATTGTTTCCTTCATTTCTTTTTCATTTATTTCTGCTCTGATCTTTATGATTTCTTTCCTTCTATTAACTTTGGGGTTTTCTTGTTCTTATTTCTCTAACTGCTTTAAGTGTAAGGTTAGGTTGTTTGTTTGAGATGTCTCTTGTTTCCTGAGGTAGGATTGTATTGCTATAAACTTCCCTCTTAGAACTGCTTTTGCTGCATCCCATAGGTTTTGGCTTGTCGTGTTTTCATTGTCATTTGTTTCTAGGTATTTTTTTGATATCCTCTTTGATTTCTTCAGTGACCTCTTGGTTATTTAGTAGCATATTGTTTACCCTCCATGGTTTTGTATTTTTTACAGTTTTTTTCCTGTAACTGATATCTAGTCTCATAGCATTGCGGTCAGAAAAGATAGTTATATGATTTCAATTTCGTTAAATTTACCAAGGCTTGATTTGTGACCCAAGATATGATCTATCTGGGAGAATGTTCCATGAGCACTTGAGAAGAAAGTATTTTCTGTTGTTTTTGGATGGAATGTCCTACAAATATCAATTAAGTCCATCTTGTTTAATGTATCATTTAAAGCTTGTGTTTCCTTATTTATTTTCATTTTCGATGATCTGTCCTTTGGTGGAAGTGGGGTGTTAAAGTTCCCTACTATGATGGTGTTAGTGTTAATTTCCCCTTTTATGACTGTTAGCATTTGCTTCATATATGTATTGAGGTGCTCCTACGTTGGGTGCATAAATATTTACAACTGTTATATCTTCTTGGATTGATCCCTGGATCATTACATAGTGTCCTTCTTTGTCTCTTGCAATAGTCTTTATTTTAAAGTCTATTTTGTTTGATATGAGTATTGCTACTCCAGCTTTCTTCTGATTTCCATTTGCTTGGAATATCTTTTTCCATCCCCTCATTTTCAGTCTGTATGTGTCCCTAGGTCTGAAGTGGGTCTCTTGTAGACAGCATATATACGGGTCTTATTTTGTATCCATTCAGCCAGTCTAGGTCTTTTGGTTGGAGCATTTAATCCATTTACATTTAAGGTAATTATCGACATGTATGTTCTTACTACCATTTTCTTAATTGTTTTGGTTTTGTTTTTTTAAGGTCTTTTCCTTCTCTTGTGTTTCCTGCCTAGAGAAGCTTCTTTAGCATTTGTTGTAAAGCTGGTTTTGGTGGTGCTGAATTCTCTTAGCTTTTGCTTCCCTGTAAAGGTTTTAACTTCTCCATCGAATCTGAATGTGATCTTTGCTGGATAAAGTAATCTTGGTTGTAGGTTTTTCCCTTTCATCACTTTTAATATGTCCTGCCACTCCCTCTGGCTTGCAGAGTTTCTGCTGAGAGATCAGCTGGTTACCTTATGGGGATTCCCTTGTATGTTGTATGTTGCTTGTCCCTTGCTGCTTTTAATATTTTTTCTTTGTATTTAATTTTTGATAGTTTGATTAATATGTGTCTTGGTGTGTTTCTCCTTGGATTTATCCTCTATGGGACTCTCTGCACTTCCTGGACTTGATTGACTATTTCCTTTCCCATGTTAGGGAAGTTTTCAACTATAATCTCTTCTAATATTTTTTCAGACTGTTTCTTTTTTCTCTTCTTCTTCTGGGACCCCTATAATTTGAATGTTGGTGTGTTTAATGTTGTCCCAGTGGTGTCTGACACTGTCCTCAATTCTTTTCATGCTTTTTTCTTTATTCTGCTCTGTGGTAGTTACTTCCACTATTTTATCTTCCAGGTCACTTGTCCGTTCTTCTGCATCAGTTATTCTGCTATTGATTCCTTCTAGAGAATTTTTAAATTCATTTATTGTGTTGTTCATCATTGTTTGTTTGCTCTTTAGTTCTTCTAGTTCCTTGTTAAATGTTTCTTGTATTTTCTCCCTTCTATTTCCAAGATTTGGGATCATCAGTCTTAATAGCAAACCAAATTTGGGGTGGGGAGTCTATCTCCCCTCTATGAGATGATCACATCAAATATACACTAGAAGACAAGTTGCCTACAATGTTGGAAAAACAGAATCTGTACTTTGATGAAAGAGTAAATTGTTTTCTGGAAGAACCTGATGTATGTAGAATGATGATGCTAGGACAGATTCTTGTGAAATTATCAAACTCCTAGGATAAAGAAGAAATTCTTCAAGCGTCCAGGTGAAAAAAGTAAGTCACTTACAAGAGGAAAGAAATTAACAATTCTCAGACTCCTCCATAGCAATGTCTACAAAGTTTTGAGAAAAGTACATTCCGTCCTGCCATGATGCTATTCAGTTATTAAAGCAAAAGTCAGATATACTCAAATATGATTGTAGTTATAATTTTCATGAGTTCTTTTTGGGAAAACTGATAGTTAAAAACAAGCCAACCAAGAGATTAATAAAAACAAAGAACACAGGAATGGAGGTGCTATGGCATGTAGTGAACATTAAATCCATGTAGGACCAAGATTTAGTAAAAAATGGGAATTATGCTTATGAGATTAAATATAAATATTTTAATATTTGAAAATGTAAAATTAATATATAGCTAAGAAACCTAATTTAAAATGCACAAAATAAGTGGAATAAAGTTTTAGGAGTACTGATTTCTTAAACTTTCATGGCACAGTATCAATAAATACTATCTTAAATGAAATATATCCCTTAAAAAATAAATTGACTGTAACTTCTTAATCTTTTCTTGATCTTTCCAAGGGTAACAATCTAGAGAGCTGTAGTCTGAATATGGCTAATGGACTACGGAAATATTTTGCTTCCTCATTTTCTTTGACCTACTCAGTGATGACATAGGCAATGTAATCAGAGATATTTTTTTCTTTTGAAAACAATAGCAGCAACTTGAAATCTATAGCATGCTTCACGAATCGTATTGTCACTGCTCATAAAGGCACTTGAGTTTGTGACCCCCTGCCTTAGAGGAATATTTTAGGAACACACATAACTTTGTTAAAGAAACAACTTATTTTTTTAAAAAGCAATTTCTTCACTTGCTTTCTTTTCTCTTATCCACTTTGATAAAACTATTTCTATATAGCCATATATAGGTGTCATAGAAAGCATACAGTTTGAGATCTAGAAAAATATCCATATAGAGATTACCGGAATTTGGTTGGCTAGTGTTTACAGTATTATCTCTGGTTGCTAAGATTTTCTATAGTTTTTTACCTTCTACTTTTACTTCTCTGTACTGCTTGAATTCTCTATAATGAGAATGTATTATTTTAATAAAAACAATAAAATCATTGTTCAAAATATAATGAAAACAAAGTGAATTAGTTACATGCTCAAGTTAGTTTTTTATATGTATTAGGTACTAAAGGAGGTTACATATCAATAAAAATACTTTGGGTGACCCAAATATTAACATCATTCTCAAGGTAATTTGTAAATATTATTAATTTATTAATCATTATCAAAATTTACTTAAGTTTTTTTTGTGTTCAGGGAAAGAAAAGCCCAAAATAAATTATTAATATCCCTGCATTTGAAAAGAATGCAATCATATATCTCTTCAGTGTAACTGCCCCTCTTTTGTTTACACAGGGTCTTTAAAGGTTTTTTCTTTATCGTTTGCTTCGATTAGATGACATAGTTACTATCCCCCAGGAACTGTCAGTATAGCATCAGTAAAGACAAAGCAGGGCTTCTAAAGCCAAATAGCCATAGAGGCCCCAGTCTGCTTCCTTAGAGCCACAGGTAACAACATAGGGTTTGTTTGACTCTTCTCCCCGTTTCGTCATTGTTCCAACCACATGCCTGCCCATTCTCAGTTCTAAATCTGGAATCGAGGAGGTTCTCCTGTGTGATTTGAATAAACTATGGATTTTAGTTAATAATAATTTGTTGTTATTGGTTCATTAATTGTAACAAATATGCTATATTAATCTAAGATGTTAATAATAGGGGAAATTGAGTGTGGGGTACATGAGAACATTTTGTACTGTCTTTGCAAGTTTTCTGTTTTCTAAAACTGTTCTAAGAGAGAAAGTTTATGTTTTTAAAAAAAACCTATTAACTATTTGCAACTTTTTAAATTATAAAGGAAATACTGCTGTCAAAATGACACATATAAAACTTAAAAATATCATCATCTCCGTGGTTTCTCATAGCAGCACGACTAGATCACAGGGACCGCTGGGGATGCTGTGCTGTGCAGCCCATATCTTTCTCCAGGAAGGAGGGTTATATTCCCCCAGCTGCTGGGAAGGTTGCTGTCTGACAGCTCTAAGCTGTCAGTGTTCTTCAGGGATCTCCTCACCTAAAGAACCCCACCCAGCTCAAGGTCACATACACTTCTCAGAGCAGCCTGTCTCCAATTTCTGTCACGTAAATGCTCCCACCATGGCCTGTTTCGAGCTACCAATGTTTTGTCAATGAATGCACACTTGGGAAGAGATGTATGCAATCTCTCCTCACCAGAGCTAGTAGGAGCCAACTCCAGCACACCACTGTGTCTCCCTGAAGTCAAACTGGGACAATGTCAAGGAACCATTTCTGCTCCAGAGCTTCCTGGGGCCAGCTGAGTGCTTGGTCTGACTGCATCACAGCTCCCCCTCCCTCTCCATCGAACCCTGCTTTCTTCCCACCCCTTTCCAGGTGTTGAACTCAAGAGCCCTCCTTAACCAACTTCCTGCATGCTAATTTCAGCTCAGATTCCACTTACTGGGGAACCTAAGTTGCAACAGGGATTCTTACTGGACAAACTGATCAAGATTATTACTCAATGACTGCCTCAGGTACTTGAAGACAATCATGATGGTGATGATGATGGTGGAGGTGGTCATGGTGATGGGAAGACGAAGGAAAGGAAAAGTTTTTGTCTGATAGACTCTTGAATTGTACTTGAACAAGGATTCAGGATATTTGTCAGGTGGGACTGAAAAAATAAAAATGATAGCCAAACATCTTAATGAAGAGAATTTATGTTACCATCTAGGAAACCCAGAGGACCTTTTATAACCACGCCCACTTTACTTTCACATTCCCCTCAACACGTGATCCATGATGTCACTCACCTTCAACCAATGTGCTTTTCTCCAGCATCTTCTTTGTGCCAAGCTCTGTGCTAAGGATCTGGTGTCCAAAAAACACATTCCTCCCCAAAAGGAAGCTACTAACTAATGTGAGGTTTGAAAAAGGACAATACAAAGCAAAAAAGTGCCGTGATTGATGTGAGCACACACCGATAGCCACCATTTATCAAGCTATGCTTACTGTGTGCCCGGCATTGTTTTAAATGCTTTGCAAGCATTGTTTCATTAAATCTCACAGCAATCCTGCCGGCAGGTCCACTCTCACAGATAAGAAAACTCACAACGAGAGTCTGAGTGGCATTCCCACAGTGACTCAATGAGTGGTGGGTAGTGCCATGATTTGGACCCCATGTGCTAACTCAAGACCTAGAACTCCTAACCACCGTCCTGCTGAGGGATGGAGAATGACTGAATCTAACAAGGAGTGTGTGGTTGGGCTGAAGACAGAAACTCTGTAATGAAAGAATAGCAAAGAGACAAAAGAGACTGGGAAAAAACACTCAGAGAGGAAGTAGGGGAAAGAAACAAGGGTCGAGATGATTTCAGAAAGCAGAGCAGGGTCAGCAGAGTCAAATACCAAGAGAAGGTCAACCAAAATAAAGATGTAAAGGTCCTGGGGCTTTAACCACGGTGCGGTCCTTGGGGATTTTGGCAAGGGAAGTTTTGGTTGACTAGGGGGTAGGTGGAGCTGATCACAGTGAGCTGAGAAATAAGTAAATAAGTGACAGAAATGGACACAGTGAGTGTTGAACATTATTTCTAGAAGCTCGGCCGTTCAGAAAAAAGGAGGGGTCAATAGACACAGGTTTAAAGAGAGACCTTTCTACAATAGGTTTTGCTTTGGTTTTTCTAAGAAGGGAGCATGGGTAGTTCATGGCTGTTGAGTTGACTTGCCTCGCTTCTCTTCCACCTTCTTTGTAACAGCCCCTGATTTTATTTGGGCTAATCCCCTTCTCCCACTCTATGCTCTCTTGGTGGGACTGCTAATCTGGGAGGGTTCTGACCTACTGTAGGACTGTTCAGCACTTTCCCAGGGACTGATTAACACCAGGACAAAAAATGCTTAGAGTTGATTCACCCCCACAGTGATGAGGAGTCCGGCTCCTGGTTAAAAAACCTACATGTGACTTTTCAGGCCTGACCATGGGCCATTACAAGATCTCTCCCTGGACGCCTCATGGGAAGGCTGCCCTCCCCACACTGGTGCACAGCCAGGGAACCGTAATCTCTGAGGGGTGTTGCAGTCAAGGATTCGGGCCTCTCAGACCTGCGCTTTGCACATCTGCATTCAGCAATCCTTGGTGTCTTTACCTGAGGCCTTGGGCAGACCCCTGCTGAGCCCTTCTTATTGGGAAGAGGAGGGAATTCTGAAGACATCTTTCCCCACTCTGACTCAATACCCAGTACTCATCCATTCCTAGCCCTCACCCACCCAGGGTCCATAAAACTGCAGGAGCATTTTGTTCAGGGCTTGTCAACAGTAAGATGCCCACCATGACTGCACTGGTCTACCTGACCCTCCACCATGGGGAAAAAGGAACGGGGTTGGGGGTGGTGGTACATCGTTTGGTTTTAGCCTTTTTCTTATACGATCGCAGTAAGTGATTAAAGACTTAACTCTTTCCTTTTTGGCTCTTTGCTTTAATCGGCTGCTGTGACACCTGACAACTCAGCTCGTTCTCCCAGCTCAGCTAAGCTCCCGACAACTGGTCCCGAGGACACTGTCCACCGTGCATTGCTCCCCGCTCCACAGAGCTGTCCTGGCACCTGCTTTTCCCGTGGTGAGCTCTTGTACATTTCCTTACATGGGGTGAGCCCTTTTTTGGCTTAAATTAGCCAGAACTGTTTGCAGTTGAGAAACCTTAGCTGACATAAGCATGTCTGTATGCTGATCATGAAAAGCCAACAACGACTAAGAGTGCAGAGATATAGAATCAGGGGAAAAGGGATCCAGAGGTCATTCCAACAGACTGGTCCCTGACAGGAGAGAAACTTGTTTCACTGAACCTAGAGACACGGAGGCAAGAAAAGGATAGAGATTTGTCTGAAGACTTGGGGCAGGGGAGATAATCAGGATGTGAAAGTTATTTGTGTTGGGTAACCTCTATCATTTCTAAGAAAGAGGAAACATCGCTGAGAGGATGAAGAGGTGGTGAGTTTAAAAAGCTAAAGGTGGGGAAAGTCGGGGGGGTGGTGGTGGGATGAACTGGGAGATTGGGATTGACATATATACACTAATATGTATAAAATAGACAACTAATAAGAACCTGCTGTGTAAAAACTAAATAAAATTAAAAACTTCTAAGTAAGTAAATAAATAAAAGGCTAAAGGTTACAAGGTTGCCGTGGCGAACAGCTGAGGAGCTCATTTGACCAAAGGAGGCATTGCCATGGGAACAGCCAACAGCATCAGTCTGCTTAATTAGTACCTTTGTCACAGACAGCTTGAGAAAGAGACATAAAGGAATTACACATTTTATCTGAAATATTTCTAAACTTGATGTTTTTGCTAAAATGTAGCCTTTGCTTTCAGTTATAACTTTAAAGAAAAAAAACCACCAGAAGAAAAATGTACTTAGGAAACTTGAAAGATTGTCATAAATTTGGAAGCATTAAATTTGCGATAAACTTTGGGGGGAAAACCCAAATCTATTTCAATAGTGGTGTCTTGGTTTTGTTCTCTAAAACTTAAAGTACATATGAATGGCCAGCTGAGGGAGCCAAAACCATGCATATAACTTTTTTACAAAGCTTTTAGGAAAGTGGATTATTAAAAACTGCAAATGCAAATGAACCTCACCTTCCAAGAATGTATGCAAAAATTACAGAAATCATATAATTTAATGCTACTCTGATGCCAAGTACATTAGAGAAAATTTCAAAGCTACAAGGGGATTCTGAATCTCAAGTAGTTCAAAAAAGAATCATTCCTCCCTCGCTCCCTCTCTCTGTTTCTCTCTCCTCTCTCTGAGGCTGGTTTGTAGTGACTCCCCAAAGCTAGGTTATTTGTATTCTATTTCAGTGGAAACTTTCTGTGAGTTGTATCAACACTGGTTCAGCTCCTGCTGCAGGGAGCATACTTGTTACAGGTGTGTTGACAAGAAACAGGACAAGAAGCTCTGGCTCAGACCTCTTAAGTCTGGCTTCAGGTATAACTTAGGAAAGAGAAGGGATGCATTTCTCGTGGAAGTCTGTTTAAAAAAAAATTGCTGCCACTAAATAGAAGTGTCTTTCCATTTTCTGCATGATACCTGTGTTAGGGTATTTTGTTTACAAGCAAGAAAATCCAATTCTGACTAACTTAGTGGGGAAAGGAATTTATTGAAAGGATGCTGGTTTGTACTATCCTTTGAATAGTTTATAACTAAAATTTGGGGAAATACTTTATAATGAAAAATGATAAGAGTTTATTTTGAACAAACTTATGTTCACAAATTTGAAAATTTAGATTAAATGGATAATTCCTAGAAAAAATGTAACTCTCCAAAATTGACATTAGGATAGAATAAAACAGAATATAACTGTTTTTACAAATGCATGTATTATTAAACACTTGTATTATTGAACACTTTCTTATAGAAACCAACCAACCAACCAACCTCAGACCCAAATGGCTTCACTGGCAAGTTCCAGCAAATATTTAAGGAATATCTGGAAACCAAAGTCATCTGAAACAAAGCTTTCCAGAGAAGAAAAAAGAGATAGTAATTCACAACTCCTTTTGTGAGACGAGTGTATGACCTCGATATCAAAGACCACAAGGGATTCCACTTCTGGAAAGATGGAGTAGATGTGATAGGGACAGAGTAAAGGGACAAATTAGGTAATTAAGTAGTTAATCCCCCTAGGGGATTGTAAGTAAAGAAAAAAGTATGGGAAACCCCTGTAAGTTAATGATCACTGGAGAAAGCAGGTTTGCTTAACCACAAAACCAAGCACGTCTGCTTAGCAACAAAACCATCCAACAGAAGCATCAGACATGCTCCCAAACAATAAAACAATGGTGGCATGAGAATCACATCCTGCCCAGTGAGCTCAGTAAGTTAATGATCCCTAGGACATGCTCTCTGCACACATAAAAAACAATAATTTATTGAAAGGTGATATTTCAAAGTGAAAGACTCTCATTGTACTGAAACCTAAAATAATTCCTCCATAGTGCCATGGCAGTCCTGGCTTAACGATGTAAGGAGAAGAAAACTCCCCTGCCCAACCTGGAGGAGGACTTGATAGTGGAAGCATAACATCTACTCAAGAATGAGGAAGATGGGGCTTCCCTGGTGGCGCCGTGGTTGAGAGTCCGCCTGCCGATGCAGGGGACGCCGGTTCGTGCCCTGGTCCGCAAGATCCCACGTGCCGCAGAGCGGCTGGGCCCGTGAGCCCATGGCCGCTGAGCCTGTGCTCCGCAACGGGAGAGGCCACAACGGTGAGAGGCCTGCGTACCGCAAAACAACAACAACAACAACAAAATTTTTCTTACCCATTGTACCCTTGGCACCTAGTAAAGTAGCTGGCAGATAGGAGGTGCTTGATGAATGAATGAACGAATGAATGGTCACTAAGTAGTATACCTATGAATCATTCAGGGCCATTGAATTCACTATCAAAGGAAAAACAAAGTCAGTCTCTGATCTCTTTGAATTTATTATATCTGACCTAAGCATCGGCCAATTTTAAAAGAACCATACAAAGTGAGGAGGGAAGTTCTTCTGAAACTACAAACTATAAACACAAAATAAACTACTTGCTAGACATGAATAATGATGATAAGAGAGTCATATCCCTTGCACAAAGTGGAAAAAAATTATTATGGAAAAAGCAGAATTTCAGGAAACCTGTGAATATGAAAAAGAATATTCCAAATCTAGGATTAAAACATAGACTATGAAAAAGAAACAAAGTATGAAAACTGCTTTGGCTAGATAATATATTTGGAGTACTGTTCGAACTAACCTGAAAATTGTAGTCTGCGGTTATAGACACCACAGAGAATGAAGGAAAAAGAAACAGGAGAAGGGGAAAAAGCAAGATGTAGGGATATTCTTTTAATTATTTTATACAAGATATAAGCTAGTGTAAAGCACTTAATGCCTAGCATATACTAAGTGTCCATAAATACTAGATAATCAAGAAATCCACACATCAATGGCACCTGCTAGCAGAGCCACTTTGCTGTGTTCCCGGGGCACTGGTGGCAGTATAGCCCATGGGAAAGGCACCCCTGCGCATGTGCAGCCAATAGCCTGCGTAGCCAAACACTGCAGTTCTGCTCACGTAAGTGTTTACGTTTCCGAGGCATTATAGCACTGCAATCCATGATAGCCACAAAATATCCAAGTTGGTAGTGTTCACTTTCCAGGAAAAGCAAATAAATATATAAAGGAGAGCTTACATGATTTTTCTATGAGTTAGCATCCCAAGGTTCATACCTGTAATGGATCCAGGATACTGTACTGGGGGGGATGGGTGAGAGGTGCCTAAGGATTGTCTCAGACGCTGTATGGATTCTTTCTCTTACAAATTAGACTCAGATAAAGTAGTCTGCAAATTGATGTGAAACGGTATTCCACTTGTAAATCCTTGTGTAAAGGATTACTGAGTGACTTGTTTAAATCCTTCAGTAAATAACAGTTTATATTTAAACAACCTTCTGTGAAATAGCTTTCCTTGCAATTTCTATACATATTCATGAAGACACACTGTCAACATTGAAAGAAAGATAGCCACGCAGAAAGAGAAAAAAATCCGATTACACTAAGACAGTTTCCTTAATGTAATCAGATAGTACAGCTATATTCCTTGTTAATCTGAATTTAGTTCAAATAACTAAAGAGCTTTGTTCACTTTGTGATAGAACCAGACACTTACAAAATAAGTTTCTGACAATTCACATAAATTTATTTTTGCAAGAATCAGTTTAGTGCAGGAGGCTTTTTAAAAATGAATTGAGGGCTTCCCTGGTGGCACAGTGAGAGTCCGCCTGCTGATGCAGGGGGACACGGGTTCGTGCCCCGGTCCAGAAAGATCCCACATGCCGCGGAGCGGCTGGGCCCTTGAGCCATGACCGCTGAGCCTGCGCGTTCGGAGCCTGTGCTCCGCAACTGGCTCCGCAACGGGAGAGACCACAACAGTGAGAGGCCCGCGTACCGCAAAAAAAAAAAAAAAAAAAAAAAAAAAGAATTGAACTGGCAGTAGATCAAGATGAAATACACTGGTTTATAAAAAAGGACTTCATCAAAGGTTTTACTAGGCTTCCGTAAAAGCAGTATGAGGTGTCTGCTTAATAAATATGTGAATTTATTTGATTTTTTGCTTTACTTGGAAAACTTACCAATGTGATTTGCCAACACATGTTTTAAATGAGATCATTTAAAATCAGATCCTCTCATCTAATGTTTAAGACCGTAGGAGGAGACAAAAGGGAAATACACTTTAATGTCAATTTGCCTGACTATTTTTTAATATGAAAATAAGACAGCTATGAGATAAGGCAGTGCTTCTCAAACTTACCTGATCATGAGACCTACCTGGGGGGTGCTTGTTTTAAAGTATGGATTCCCAGGCCTCATCCCTAGAGGCTCTGACTCCTGAAGTTTGGGATGGGGCTCAGGAATGCATATTATTAAAAGCACCTGGATAAGCTTTACAATCAGGCCAATTAGGGACACACTTGCTGTCATGGAAAGAACACTGACCTAGTCTTAGGGTTCAAAACACCAAGGTTGTCAGGGCTTCTGCTTGTCCTTAACCGAGTCATTTTAGCCTCACTGGGTCCAAATTTTCTCAGTTGTAAAAAAACAAACAAACAAAACAACAACAACAAGACTGTTTCTAGTCTATAAACCCCATGAAGACCAGGACCAGCTGAGTTTTACCCACAGCTCCATCCCCGAGCCTGGCACAGAACAGCCTCTTGGTTATTATTTGTTGACAAATCACTAGTGAGACAACCTGTAAGATTCCTTTTCAACTTTAAAATTATATGATTCTAAAATAAATAAGTGAAGAAACAATTCACTTGGTCAGTCATTTACAAAACAACAATTATTCTCAAAACAAAACATAATATAAACCAAAAAAGGCCCCTACTCCTTTGGACGGTCTCAGGGGTGTGCACTCCTCATGAGCACTTCAAAGGATCTGACTTGGGTGATTAAAGGTAGTGAATTGGAAACATGTAGCACAAAGTTGAGTCTGGAAAACTCAGTAAATTCTGTGAAAAACAGAGTCAGTTCTCCTGCTGCACATACAGGTATAGTGCCTTCACAGTATGCCTTGCAGGAGTTTTGCTACTTTAGTCCCAAAACATACTGTCAAGTAGCAAGTCTAGAATTATCAGGAACCTTCCCTGGCATGCGGACTGTGCAGTAATAAGTGCTTTTGAAACTGATTAGGCAGGAAAAATAAACTCTGAAAACTAACATTTCAAGTCCCACACCAGTGGCCTCAACATCACCTGGGAAATAAAATTCTTGACCCCTGCCCCAGTTCTAATCAGAAACTCTGTGGGTGGGGCAGAAAAATCTACCATACAACCAGTCTTCCAGGTGATTCTGATGTGTACACTGAAGGATGAGAACCACTGAGTTAGGGTAAACAGGACTCATAAAAACAAATTCAAAGAAGGCTGAGTGGAAGTTTCTATAAACCTCCTACAATGTATCAGAATTGAAAAAGACCACATCATGTATCTAGTCAAGCAGGTATCAATGCATTCAATTAGCCAACACACAATGTGCTTTCAAACAACTTAAGTTTCCTCCTTGTGAAAAAATATTCTAAAATACTGATCCTGAAATAAAAAACAATGCAAACCACTGGCTTTTAGAATACTCAAGTCCTAATGTTTCCATTTCATAAATAAAATACAAGTTTTTGATAAAAATATTGCCAAGTATTACATTTCATTTTAATATTATTAAAATATCAACAATAAAAAAATGAGACTGTGGGCATGCATGCCAAGTCACAAGGTTTTGTTTTCTTCAAGCCAAATAACAATTCGGATTTAGAACTAGTGATGTGTAAGATTCTAAGGGTAACTAGCTATTATAAATGTATGATTCTATGTTCTATGTCAAGAACATGCTCCCAGCTACAGAATTCTGAAGATCTTCAGACTCCATTTCCTAAGACACCAGCAAAGAGGAAAGGGATTTTTAATCTGAGAGCAAAGTAGCGATGGAGGTGTCGGTGCTGATATCCATCTATGGGCACTCTCTTGGGTTACAAGGAGAGGAATTTGAGAGGTCACAGCAGGAAGGTTAGAGAAGCATGGCCCATTCCATACGGTTCTATGGCTTCGCAGAACATGAGTCTTAAGTACATTTTTTTTAAACATTTTCCCCCAGCCCTAAAATTCACCCAAGAGAAAGAGGTTGCCTTAAGTGTAAAGAAGAAACTGCTCAGCCCACGAGGGCAGCTCCTAGTCGGGAACGTTGAAGGGGAGCGCGCTGATGACCTCTCCAGACTCAGTGACGATGGCGTCGTAGACCCAGCGGCGGTTGCAGCGGCATTCAGGGCCACACTTGTTGGAGTTACACTTGGGGCAGGGGTAGAAGCAGCCCAGGCAGTTCTTCTCCAGGCAATCGCACAGGTCAGCATCGTTGCAAACGAGCCTGCCGCTTTTGTCATACTTCTTCATAACCCTGCAAAGGAAAAGAATGACACTAACAGGACAGTGCAGTTTTCCTTAACATGGAGAATAGATTCTTGTGTAGCAATCTTCCTAAGTAGGCTCCCTTTACTCTGAGGAAGCAGCACCCTAAACATGACCCAGCAACACTTCAGAATGCTATAAGGCAACAAGTCCTGGGAAATTCAGTCAATATGCACCAATTACCAAGGCAGTCAGGGTTGTCACCTAGAGTAAGGCTTCATTTTTTCCAGCATGCTGGGGAATGTAATATCCCACCTAAGCAAATTGTGAGGAATAGCTGATTAAAGGCTATTAAAATTTCCTTCTACAATTTTTTACTTAAAAATATAACCATCCTTGATGGAATTTCCCCTGATAAATCACATCCATTTTTCCTTTCTTAAGAAAAAGCACTCTATACAGCTGAAACTAACACAACATTGTAAATCAGCTATACTTCAATTAAAAAAAAAAAAGAGAGAGAAAAGAAGCAGCACTGCAGTGAATACAGTCACATTTTGAATGACTCAAGAGAAGCATTGGAACTGTCCGTTACTATACCAACATCATTAAAAACAAAAACAATGGGCTTCCGTGGTGGCGCAGTGGTTGGGGGTCCCCCTGCCGATGCAGGGGACGCTGGTTCGTGCCCCGGTCCGGGGGGATCCCACATGCCGCGGAGCGGCTGGGCCCATGAATGGCCACTGAGCCTGCGCGTCCGGAGCCTTGCTCCGCAGCGGGAGAGGCCACAGTAGTGAGAGGCCTACGTATCGCAAACAAAAACAAAAACAAAAACAAAAACAAGCAAACTGAAAACTCCTCTGCTAACAGTCTCCTCATACCACTGCTTCTGTCCCTTTCTGATTCTGTTTTTTTTTTACCCAGTGTCGGGGGCAGAAGGTGTCCTCAACTCTGAGTGATGGCAGGAAGTTCTGTACCAGTGAGTACACCGTGACTTGTGCCCCGACACTGCCCCTGTTGGCCTCTACAAGTCCAGGAAGCAAAAGGCTTTCACCAGGATTCTGTCACCTTCTCAAAACCAAAGCATCCTGAAATAAATCCTTCAGTACTGAGCTGCTTGAAACCCTGAGAACGACAAAAGTACCTGTGTAGAGTCTGTATCCACTAGGACCAGTTGGAGTCAGAAAAGGCTGTGAAGTTATGACCTTCTGCACCCTTGGCCCCCAAGTAGGCGTAACGCCTCCTTCCCTTCCTGTTATAGGTAATGCTATTCCATCCTCTTCCCTCTCCCAATAAAGCGAGGAAGGTTAAGCATCATCATGCAGACTTGCCTGATTATCTCACTGTAGCAGGACAGCCTTTCCGACGAGGATTTACACGTGAAGCGCTTCATTTGAAGCATGAGCGCTCCTACACCCACCAGGAAATGCAGGTGTCAACAGACAAGGAGATGTGAAATCTATTATGGGAATGATGGAAATGGGGAGTCATGCAGCCAACAGAGAGCCTAGGTCAGACGCTGTCTTTCTCCCTGTGCCTTCACCCAAATACCCCCTGTCTTTACTCAGACATCAAGACACGTATCTTACACTTTCCTGCCCATCTGATGCTATACTCTATATAGTTCTGAGCTATCACATGTATATAAAGTGTACAAAACATACAGGCAGAGATAAAGAATAAAACACACTTCCACGTATCCCAGCTTAATAAAGGGGTCTTGTGCCTTTGACATCCTCTTCACGCTCCATCCACTGCATCCCTCCACTCGGCCAAAAGGAACCACACCTTGATATCATAAAAATCATCTCCATGTTTTACTTTTCATTATGTCATATGTGTATGTATCTCCAAGCGCACCGCGTTTTCCCTTCCGTAATTTGCTTTTTTAATTCTACATCATGATTTGAGATTCATCCATGGCGGCACATGTAGCTGTATTCAGATATTTTCACATCTATATGTATTCCACTGTACAGTACACCAGCTACTTAACTTTTCCATTATGGGTGGGCGTTTGGGTTATTATTACTTTATTTTCTTTGCTATTGCAGGGATGCTATGAATTTCTTGAACATGTCTCCTATTGCACATGTATGAGTTTTTCCAGGATATACACCCAGGAGTGAATACGTTAAGTCATAAGGTACATAGGTAATGCCAAGCTGTTTTAAAACAGGGCTTCCCTGGTGGCGCAGTGGTTGAGAGTCCGCCTGCCGATCAGGGGACATGGGTTCAGTGCCCCAGTCCGGGAAGATCCCACATGCCACGGAGAGGCTAGGCCCGTGAGCCATGGCCGCGCTGAGCCTGCACGTCCGGAGCCTGTGCTCCGCAACGGGAGAGGCCACAACAGTGAGAAGCCTGCGTACCGGAAAAAAGAAACAAAAAACAAAACAGAGGCTGTACCATTTGACACTTAATTCATGTCCCATAGCTTCATCAACAGTGATATCATAAGACTGAACTCTTTGCCCATCTGGTCAGGGGGGCACTTCCCCATACTGTACCAATAAATAAGGTTTAGCACCCTGAGTGTTCACTAGCCTTTTCTTCTATGAAATACCTGTTCATTGTTGGGTTCCTTTTTCTCTTAGGATGTTTATCTTTTTCTTATTGATTCATATATATTGTAGATACTGATCTTTTAGATCATAAATAACTTCTCCCACCTTGTGATTTGTCTCTCATTATTTTTAGAGTGTCTTTTAAAGGGCATAAACTCTTAATTTTAATGTAGTCAAATATATCAACCTTTTCCTTGATGGTCTGCTTAATTAATGCCTCTGGTGTGCTAGCAATAATTGAATTTATGATACTTCTGTGCCCATCTGATACTTGAATTCATTCCCATGGTTATATTATTTCTCCTTCTAATGAACATCTTTCTTACTTTTAATCATCTCTCCTACTAGAGCCATTACTCTAGTGCAAGGACTTCTGAAGCCTGTTTTTAAAAAACTGATGCCTAGTTGGGGATTATAGTCTATTTCTTGAAATTGCTAACTTCCAGACATAAGGGGTGATACTGTACTTTAGAAAATACATTTTTAAATAATAAAAAAGTGGCAACATTTAATTGCTTTGTCAAGGAGAATTCATGCATTTTGTAATCCCACAGTTAAATATAATAAATCATGGTCTTACTTGTACTTTACAGAAAAATACTCATTCATCTTTGACATTCGTGCTTTCTTTTTCTGCTGCCTTGTTTCAGGATTAAAGTCTGCTACCTGTGGTCCGGGATTTTGAAATGCCAAGCATTTTAACTGTCGCTCTATCTGTTGCTATGAAACAAATAAACAAATAAAATGTATTAGTAGTAAGAACCAGATAATTTTTTCTGCTTTACACAGCATCAAGATGAAGTTTCTGTAACTTTTACTATAATGGCATGAAAGCTTAGTTGTTTTAGCTAGAGTAACAAACAATTCAATCAGATTAAGTTTCAAAAGATGATGTAAAATTTTTCAAATTAGGTCATTCTTTCTGAATAAATAAATACATAGTGTAAAACTATGTATAATAAAAAAATAAAAAACAATCAAGGGGGAACAGAAGAATTCCCTTTATACCTGCAAAACACCCCTTGGCTTCTCAAATCTGCTGGGGATGAAAGTCAGAATTACCATTTTATGGTGGATAATGACAAGGGAGTAAAAGCCCTTCCGCCCAGGTAAAGTATCTCAAAACACAGTGAGAACACACAGTACACACACACCACCCTCCCCTGCAGTGCTCTAGGGCATCTCAGCACTCACTGCCCTGGGAGTGTGGGCCCCATCAGGGCTCTGATGCAGAATGCAGCTACCTGAAGGATCCCCTCTCAGTCAAAGCCAGATTGCAAGAAGAAAATCTGGCTTGAATGACAAAATAGCATGTTAGTGGAAATTTTCACAAATCTCTGTTTTGGGATATTTATAATTCGAAATTAAATGGGGCCTAATTGGAAAGACAAGCAATAAAGATACTTCAATCAGTCCTGATAATTAATTTTGAACATGCAGTGCATATGTCAGGAGTGAAGGGAATGCTCCTCTGAAGGATTTTAGAAGAAAATAATCTGAGTGGCCCCAAAACACTTAGGCTAACACATATATGAAATACTACATTTCGAAACCAAAGGGAAACTTTTAATGTATGAATTTCAAGGTAACAAATTAGTAACAGAATCTCGGGCTTTTCTGCAGTTTCTTTAGCTTAATAATAGTCTAGTCAGTCTAAAATAATATAGGTATGTTTCTTTAAAATTTCATTTTGGTTTGTGTGTATGGGTTTGTTTTACAAACAACCTTATGAAACGATTCTGTATTTAGGTATAGCTGTGCAATAAACACAACTTAGCACGATCTACTATTATTCTCAGGAGCAAAACAAGAGTTTAGATGCCTCTGTTCAGATCTTGGCTCTGCCACTTGTTACTGGAGTGCTTTGAGCAAGTTCCTACTTCTTCTAAGCCGCAGTTTCTCCTTTTGAAAAATGGGTTCACAACAGTATCTTGTGATAAGGGTTAGGTGAATTAACATATACCAAGCTTTAGAACAGGTACTAGCATATCATGGGGAAAAAAACCCCAAGGATTTGTTAAATAAAAATATTTGACCATATTCTCTACAAATTTTCTACTCCAAGGGTAGGATTTTATTGCACAGCATGGTGGGGACTGAGAGGCACAGAGGAGATAGGTAAGATGAGACCAGCTTCATGAAAGCGGGGTGAAGATGAGGAGAAGCCCCGTTAGCACTAAGGGGCAGAGATCCTTCCTGTGGAAACCTGATGGGGCCTACCTTCCCACCCAAATCTGGGGCATCTCAGAGATCCCCAAGTTGCGAACTCCCCAAATACCGTGAAATCATAATTATCCACGAGCCATACCAGTTGCTTCTGTCCGATTTGACAGTTTTTCTCAGGAGAACTTTGACCTGCATGTCTCTCTTGCGTGGAATTGTTTTTTTCTGATTGTTCACTCATTTCTGATCACTAAAAACAGTAACTGGAAAAAAGTAAAACATATTAATATCACATATCCCAAGTAACTTAATCCTGTGACTTTCCTGCTCTCTCCCTACATCTTACTTTCTTTGAAAACCAGACTAGAAAAGCCATTTGCTCCCCTGGTTTCTTTTTTTTTAACCACTCACTCTTAATTCCTGCATCTGACTGCCCCAGAACACTTTACTGATGCTCTTCTCAGCCTGGTGTTCCATGAGCAAATCAACTTCCACGAGCAAATCAACGGTACCTTTTACAGTTCTTAGCATCAGAGACCTCGCTGGAGCAGGCAACCCTGGGACCAGCTACTCCTGCCCAAGAGGACTAGGAATTCTTAGACCTCCGTTCTTCCCCTTTTACACTTACTCCCTTGAAAGAGAATAAGACACGTTAATGTCATAGTACATCCCCAGTAACTCTGTGAAAATCTTCTCCGCTCCCGTGGTTTCCTTATAACCTTTTCAGAAATCATTGCCCAGGATGCCTCTAAAAGCTCCAACCTCCTCAACCAAGTTTTCTGACAAATTTCTAACACAACTTGTGCTAAATGGAAGTCATCAGTTTTCCATAAAACTCAGCTGCTCAAATGCCTGTAATTTACTTTTAAATATTTCTATATATGTATACACACACACACACACACACACACACATACAAGATGCACATGTGTGCGTGTGTGTGTCAGGTGAAGCTAACACAGGTTGACAATCACAAATGCACAGTCCAGGCTGCCCTGCAGTGTTCTGTCAGAAAGGACCACGATGCAGAGGAGGCTTCCGCAGCCCTGCTGCCTCTCCCGTCTCTTGTCAACTACCTGTGCTGAGTGCAGGGCGCTGTTTCTACCAAAGGACCTGAGCGTTAGGCTTGACCAGTTCATCTGGCACCGCCACTCTGCCTGCCAGCTGGAAATTCCAATTCCACCAATGCCTCTCCATTCTCCCTATGTCTAGGGACGCTAGACACAGATTGTTCACCCTTCTGTATCCTCCGCTCCAGTTCCCAACATTAGGTTAGGAAGATGTGTTGATTTTTCTTTCCTAACATTCCTAGCATTGATTCTTCCTTTCCATTCTGTATCAGGGAGAAGTCACCCTAAAGATAGCAGTAGTAGCAGTCATAGTAGTAATAGTACCTTACCCTTGACCAAGATGGGCTTATCGTGCCCCTCAGTTTGACTAAACTTCAGCCTTCTCCTGACTCTTTGCCTTGACCTCCCTTTTCTTAGATCCTTTACTTCAGAAAACATGTCATCGTAAATTCTTTCTCTGCTCCACTGAGATGTAAATCTTCTCCTAGCCTCAGCCAGTTTTATAACCCCAGAAGGTCTTTCTCAAGGACTAGGAGCCATCCCTTTGAAATGTAATCAGCCAGAAAGACTGGGCTCCTATTTGCCCGTCTCTGTGGGAAGGTAGAAGCCTAACTTGCTAATTGGTGGATTGGTGAGTGCCAATTAGCAAACACAGGTGACCTAATCACAGAGAAAAACATTTGCAAGCTCAGGAATTACTCAATGTGCCCAACACATCCCAGGGATCAATCTCTCCCCTAAAGTCCTCTAGTATTTTATTCCCACCTTTTATTTCAGTGGAGTTGAGCTCAGACTGAGTTCTAGCTTTCCTTCTCTATGATAGCCTTGAACAAAATCTACTTTGCCTGTTTCACTTGATCTGGTACAGTTTTCGCTTTGACACTGTCACATGCAATTTCACATGTGATCAGCCAAACATTCCCAGGGAGCATTTTCCAAGTTGTCTGGAGATAAAATCACATGGAGCTATTTTAAAAATGATAAATTCCCTGTCAAATGCCTGCCCTACTGGGGTTATCATTTGCAGAGGAAAATCGTGGTGCTCTGTATAATTAATAAGTTCTCCAGGTGAATCCTATCCTTAGGCAATTATGGGAGATATTAGGATAGGTATAATTTTCTTCATCCAGTTTTGCCATCTGATCCTAAAACTATTGCCCATAATTTCTTCCTACCAAAAATTTATACAAAACACTGTGGTCATGTTGATATTCCTAAACCAGAAATGTCTTTATCTTATTCCTATGAAAGGACTTCCACGACTCCCCTCTGTCAATAACATCCCACATCCCTGGTGTATCAGTGAAGGCCCATCAAAACCGACTCCAGCAACGTGTCTAGGCTCACCTCCCTGCATTCCTTACCTTGGGCCAAAGCTACTGACTTCCCCACTCCTGTTACCATCCCTCCCATCTCTTACCTAACTCATTCCTTCCCCTTTGAACTCTGGTTTATCTCTTTGCTCCAAGAAGCCTCCCCATCACTCTGATCCTCGAAGATTCCTTTCTCTCTTGGGCTCTGTTTGAAGCTTCCTCAAGAAAATTGCCGCCAGCGGGGCCCTAAACCTTCTACCTCCTTCATGTAACAAATCTTCTTCCACATGGGAATAGATATGACTTTATGATCATCTTTGCAAGCAAGAAAATCTTCTGAAAGAGCATCCATTTAACTGCATTAGGAGAAATGAATATTTTATGCAAATCCTCCACCCAAGATGCCTTTGGTTAAGTCCTTCATGAAATGTAGGTCTCCAAATATAGATATGGGGGAAAACTTACTTGTATTTATTCATATTCTGAATAAAGCAAATGGAAATTATAATAGAATTTCACCAGGGCCTGAAATTGTAATTGGATTTTATTAGGAACCCGAAATATCTGTCCCAGGAAAAGTAATAAAATGGTTCAGAACTCCCTTTTTTCCCTGCCTGGCATTTCCCAGGCAGGGGTTTTTAACCAGAGAAGGAAAGCAGGGGGCCTTTGAACTTGGATGAATAAAGAGCACATATTTATTTTCACTAACCTCTAACTGAAATTCTGGCATTGCCTTTTATTATAAGGCAACCAACAAACCACAATAGTCTGAGTAGCACTTTGACAGATGTTTTTATAACCCATTACAGTTGTTGTAGATATGTCAAAACATTATTGACACTCATCTTCAAAATGATGGTAGTTCTTAGACCTGCCGCTAGATCTTATTTGATATGTTGATAATAAAACATATATCACCATCATAAATTGTTTTTAACATTTTGGTAAGTGTATTTTGATATAATTGGTTTCCTTTGTAACCTTACAGATTTTATTTTATATGATTAAAACCATCATTCTGAAAAAAAAAATCATCCTGAGAAATGGTCCATAGATACAACAGCTGACCAAAGAAGTCCATGACACATGAAAATAAGATTAAGAACTCTTGCAGGGCTTCCCTGGTGGCACAGTGGTTGAGAGTCCGCCTGCCGATGCAGGGGACATGGGTTCGTGCTCCGGTCTGGGGAAGATCCCACATGCCGCGGAGCGGCTGGGCCCGTGAGCCATGGCCGCTGAGCCTGCGCGTTCTGAGCCTGTGCTCTGCAACGGGAGAGGCCACAACAGTGAGAGGCCCGCGTACCGCAGAAAAAAAAAAGAACCCTTGCAAAGAGGCAGGGAGAACCCACTGCTGCCACCTCATTGATCATGGTGATGAGAAACAACAGCTCCTGGCTGTAGACGATGCTCATTTTCAAGGACAGGGATGGAAGCAATATGGTATATCCTGGGGAATTGCATTTAATGAAACACAAAGTGTATGACATCAAATTAACCAGCTCTCTGTTTTGTCCTAACGTATGTCAGATTGCCTGTAAAAATCCACAATATAGTCTAGCCCAAAGAGAAGCGGCTCCCCCAAGTGGCAGACATAACACAGACTCCAAGAGCAGCCATCCTTAAAGTATGGCCCAAGGATGGGGCAACAGTTTAGCACCAGGCTTGGGCCAGAATGGATGTCAGACACTTCACTGGGTACATTGGACAGTTTAGCTGATGTTTTTCTCCAGAGAAAGACTATCTATCTGGAGGAGGCAGTTCACTGATTTCCTTTCTGGCCCAACCTTGATCCACCATGAACAGGAACTCTCAGTAGCACTGGAGTGCATTTTGGCTGTGACACTCATCTTCCTTCTGTGGTTAGTCCAACTCTCACCTGCAAGTTCCTCTACCTCTATTAGAAATTTAGCTCTGGAAGCAGGCTTATACCTTTCTTTATCTTCCCCTAGAACTACTACTTTGTTAGTACTCAATTCATATTTCATAAATATGCTAATAATGCTAATTATTAGGCACCTACTATGTGCCAAGCACTTTGCTAACCATTCTACATATATTATTTCATTTAATTCCATTGCAACACTCTGAACTAGATACTGTTATTTCTACTGAATATTTTACAGATGAGAAAAGTGAGGCCCAGAAAGATCATTTAGGCCACAGGGGTTTAAAATCCAGACTTGTCTGACCCCCCAAAACTAAGCCGTTTTGGGGATGTTACACGGCTTCAAGACTGATTTTAACGATGACCACCATCTCTACATAGGCTATTGCTAAGTGACGGGATATAATCAACCCGAGCCACACAGAGCTTGTTCAAAATGAAGCCTGGACTAGGAACAGGGGAAGATGCATTTAGATGATCATCTCAAGTTTGCCTCATCCAGCTCCTCTGTCATAGCACACACCTGCAAAGTGCGCTGGGAAAAGGGTTCCCATCTCAGACACATGAGCCACATCTGACCTCAGGACTGGATTTGGAAGTCAGCTGCAAAGAAGAAAGTCACACATAGACAAGGTCACCCTTGAAAATGCCTTCAGAAGATGCTGCCTGGGAAAGGCCCTATACAGCCAGGCCTTTCTCCAGTTTCTCAGGTTAGGAATCGGATGACGTAGTTGACTTACTTACACACATATAGGAGCCAGCATGGTTGAATTATGTTTACCTTTAAACCCCAGATCTATATGTACACCCTGGCAAGTTCCACGCTTTATGAGGCCTCAGGAACTAGGTCACCCTAGAAACAGCACTGGGTCCAGAGCCCCACATTCCTGCTCACTCTGAGGCACAGGTCATCCAGGGAAATGCAGTAAAATGACTCACATTGTAAGCACTTACCCTTATCTTCAGGATGCCTCCAGCACCGTAAGGTTGAATTTATGTAAGCTGGTGGAGTATTTTTTCTACTTTTATCCCTATGGACACTAGCAAATTATCAAAAGAGGAAAAGCGTTCAGTTTAAACTCTTGCTCAGAAGTTTGTCTCCACTTTTACTCAGTAGCAGATAAAGGGGTTTATTCAGAGACACTGCCTGTCAGACACCCCTCAGAAAATATTTAGAAGTAAAACATACATGCATATTTTCATTCAAAGCCCTTGCAGTAAAGAGTCAAGCTATTTCAATCTCATTCTGTCTCTAGCCTCAGTTCCCATCCTTGGTAAAAATGACAGATCACTGAGATAATTGGCAGGTGAGCCAAATCCCACCAAGCCTTTGAGAGTGTTTTTAGATAAACAATGTTAATGCTTTAGAAACAACTTTATTTGCAGTGTGTAAAGACTCCTAGGAACATTTCTATTGCTGGATTTGCCAAAACACACACACGCACACACACACACACACCCTTCTGTGGCTCAGTGTAAAATAATGTGAAAACACTATCATAGATTTAAAATAATTTGAAATGCACTCAGCATTGCTTTTTTTTTTTTTTTTAAGCTAACGCCGGGAAGGTTACAGTCTGGGGTCGCTCTGAAACCAACGCCCCCGCAGGGCTCTTCTGGGTCAGTTACAGATCAGCATCCCCAAGGGCCTCTCTACTCACACCTCACTTACAATCGGGATCTCTTGAATTATACATTTAAATTCTTCCTTGCAACTTTAAGGATTATAAAAAACAGAAACCTGTCTGCATACTCTGCCCCATGGATGGAAAGCAGAGAAGGAAGAAAATTCTTTTATGAGACAGCAGCAGCCTGGGCCATTTCAGGCTTATGCTGACAAATCTACATTCAGCATTGTCCTGACAAACAGACTTCAAAACCACTCATCCCATATTTCAATTGTGGAGGTCCTTTTTTCTAGATCCCTAACTTCTTTTTATGCTCATTTCTTAGTTTTCAGCTTCATGCCTGCAACAAAAAGAACCCCAACTTTCTTCTGCTCTTAACTATAACACATTAATACGGCAATATCATTCAGAGTCAACATTTCGTGACCTGCTTTTGCCTCTTCTCTCTCTACCAGCCTCAGAGGAAATCAAATTTAAGTGCATCATTTGAAAAGGAGCGTCTTTCCAATGATGATTTTCACAGTTTTGTTAGTGCCTACTTCTTAATGAGAGTTGCCTTGCCAAGCTGAAGCGGTGGGCTGTAAAGAGAAAGTACACATACCTTTCAGTCGGTTGACAAAGAAGGGAAGAATACGGGACAAAAAGAGAAACTGTAGTGCCTTCTTTCCTTTGTTTTGCTGAGAAACCATAGAACCCTCCGGAGGAAAAGTCAGAAGGCCCCTAAGGTGCTCCTTAACTCTTGTAATAGTGGGTGAGAGGAGGAGAGGTGGAAAAACGGAGGGGGTGGGAGGTGGGTGTAATTGTTAACTCTCTCTTCCACCATGAGTCTATCTAAAATCATATGAAATCAGGGAATGATCATTCGTCTGCTCATCCATCTTGCATCTGCAATAAGCAATGAATCTAGAGTTTACGATTTGACTGTACTGCTCGGTGTCATATCTCGACTTCAGATACTCAACTAATGTTAACAGCCAATTGCTCCTTGGCTATTTTTATACTTCAGTGTAAATAGCCCAGTATATATACACACACACTCACACACACATTATAGATACATATATGTACTATTCTTGCAAAGAACAAGGAAAGGAAACAAAATCGTCAGTTACAAGATCTTCCAACCCATCAGGCAATGATATAAAACCTGAAGGTGGTGCCGGAATTAAATATATTTGACCTGAACTTTATATCCGTTAAGTAACTGCTATGTTTTTGAGATTACTCTGTAAGTACTGCATATAAAAAATATACACGCTCTTGCATATATATGATATTGCATACATATATTTAAACTAAAAACCATTTAGGTAAAAACTGGGTTGTCCCAGGAGAAAACTAAACCACGTTTATAAGCTGTGACTAAGACATATTAATCTCTAAATTACAGCCCTCTAATCATTGTCCTCTGCCACCAGGACTCAGCTATTGTGCGGTGAGTCATTAAAACCCCTTCCCAGGCAGGTTAATAACCACCTAATTTATTTGTGAATTATAGGGTAAAAACCGCCATTTCATTCCTAATTACTTTTGCAGCAAAAACAAGGAAAGGAAACAAAACCTTCAGTTTTAAGAGCTTGCAATCCATCTGGCAGTGATGCAAAACCTTAAGGGGGTACCAGAATTAAGTATGTTTGACCTGAACTTTATAACCATTAGGCATAGGCTATATTTTTGAGATTACGCAGTAAATTTTGCCCATCAGAAATTTGTCATCTTGCCATTTAAGATTTGCCAATTCCATCTTGCCAATTAAGGACTGATAAACCTCAAATCAGGTAAAAATCCTACCAGACTTTTTCCACAGTCAATCACACCTTACAAAAATACATGCTTTGGCCAATGTTTAGCTTTATTCTTTTTCTTTTTAAAAAAAATTTATTTTTCTATACAGCAGGTTCTTATTAGTTATCTATTTTATACATATTCGTGTATATATGTCAATCCCAATCTCCCAATTCATCCCACCAACACCCCCCCGACGGCCCACTTTCCCCCCTTGGTGTCCATACGTTTGTCCTCTACATCTGTCTCTAGGCAGAAGCTTGCATACTGGTTCATCTGTACCATTCTTCTAGATTCCACATATATGCGTTAATATATGATATTTTTTTCTCTTTCTGACTTACTTCACTCTGTCTCTAGGTCCATCCACGTCTCTACAAATGACCCAATTTCATTCCTTTTTATGGCTGAGTAATATTCTTACACACTTAACAGGAGAAGGTACTTTTCACGGATCTTACCACTCAAGATGCTACAGAAAGAACAAACATATCAAGGGCCAAATACAAGGCAGTAATCCTCTCAAAACTGGAGGAAAATCTTCTAAAGGATAAGGATTGTGACCAACCAAGAAGAGTCCCAACTGAAAACCTTTTTTAAAAATTTAAGGGCTAAGAAATAAATCTGCCACAAGTTCGAAAGTCATTACTTCCTCTTATTTCTTCAATTTAGAAAAGAATATAGGGGATTTCCCTGGTGGTCCAGCAGTTAAGACTCTGCACTCCCAATGCAGGGGACACGGGTTCAATCCCTGGTCGGGGAACTAAGATCCCGCATGCCACCCAGCACGGCCAAAAAAAAGAAAAAAAGAATATAAATTATACAAAATAATTTCCTGTGTTATCTCCAAGTTTCTCAAGTAAATTCTAATGGCCTTTTTTTTATAGCACAGGGAACTATATTCAATATCTTGTAATAACCTGTAATGGAAAAGAATCTGAAAAACATATATATATATATATATATATATATATATATATATATATATATATATATATATATGCATCACTGAATCACTTTGCTGTACACCTGAAACTAACACAACATTGTAAGTTAACTATACCTCAATTAAAGAAAAATAAAGGAGAGACCTGGCTAAAAAAAAAAAAAAATCTAATAGCTTTTCAAACTAATGATTTAAGTAGCAAACCTTCAAAGGAACTTTACATCATTTTTAAAAAAGATAACAGTATAATTTTAAAAGATGGAAGAGTATTTTTTAAAGTTAATAATACCTTGCTAAATTTGCTAGTCCTGAATTTATTGCACTTTGACATGACTTTGACTTTGACTAAGAAAAAATTTTTTTTTCCTCTTCAGATGTTCTCAGGTTTTCTAGACCTTAAGTTGATGTAATATAAAATTGGTTGGGCTTCCCTGGTGGCGCAGTGGTTGAGAGTCCGCCTGCCAATGCAGGGAACGCGGGTTCGTGTCCCGGTCCGGGAAGATCCCACATGCCGCGGAGCGGCTAGGTCCGTGAGCCATGGCTGCTCAGCCTGCGCGTGCGGAGCCTGTGCTCCACAACGGGAGAGGCCACAGCAGTGGGAGGCTCGCGTACCGCAAAAAAAAAAAAAAAAAATTGGTTGCTTTCTAAAACTTAAGGATTCACATACTAAAACATTCCTCAGTTACCTGTTAATTCCTGGAGAGTAAAATTCTTTATGCTCATGAGTTATATAATTTAATTTTTCAGTTTGTAGCTATCTGTATATGAATTTGTAACATACGCTGTATGGTTGACCCTTGAACAACATGGGTTTGAACTGCACAGGTCCACTTATACACGGAATTTTTTTTTTCAATATTAAATACTACAGTACTACACCAGCCACAGATGGTTAAATCTGCTGATGGTTGAATCCGTGGTTTGTGAAAAACCTCATACACAGAGGAACTCTGGATATGGAGGGCTGACTACAAGTTATACTTGGATTTTTGCCGTCATAGGGGGTCAGCACCCCAAACCCCACATTGTTCAAGGGTCAACTGTTACTTTAAAAATAACACCACTCATAAGCTTATTTACTGTAGTATTTTTTAAACTGTGAAATATTGGAATGGCCAGACACAGGGGAGTGGTTGAATAAAGTATGGTACATCCACATGTACCATAAACATAGAGTACTATACAGCTGTGAAAAAAGAATAAGGAAGATCCCTATGAAGTGATATAGAGTGATTTCCAGAGTATACTATTAAATGAAAATAACATAGTAAAAAGAATATTTAACCTTCATGTAAGAAAGAAGGGGATATAAGAAAATTTGTTACTTGTAGCCAAATAATCTTAATAAACTTAATGTGATGTAGGGTGTGGCTTATAAAATAATTAAAAAGTCACTGACTTTGAGAGTCATGAAAATCTAGGGAGGGGCTGTGGTAGGAAACTCTCTAGCTTAACTTCTTAAATGCATTAGCAGCCTTCTAAGCAGCTAATGAACAGGCTCTCACTGGGCTTATCCAACCCTCTGCTGGAAAGATCTCAAAGAGACAAATCCTTACTGTCTGGTGAATTACAGGTTCACTGGGGTTTTTGTTTGATTAAGGTACTGTTACATTGTGAAGCTCTAGTGAGGTGTACTTTTGAAAGGACAAACTTCCTACCGGGAAACACCATGAAGGGTCAGAAGTGAATGAAGCTGGTAATCAGAACTAGGACCAGTGGCTCCATCACTGGAGGTGCTCACTGGGATCTATTACGACTACTCTTCAAAGCATTCACTTAGCAAGAATTGATTAAATACCTCTATTGGTAGGCACTAATAAAATGACAAATAAGACATGGTCATTTTCCTTAAAGAGCTCAAGTCTAGTTGAAGGAGATATGTAAACAGATATGTAAACACATAAATACAAGATGTGCATTACACGTGCTCAGGACACTGCCAGGGCTAGTGGAGGGAGTGGCAGAACAGCTGGTTTTCCCTGGGAAGAGAGGTATCAAGAAGGGCTCCCAAGGAGAGGTGGCAATTGAGTTAATCTTAAAAAATGGACAGGGAAAACTCAGATAGAGAGGGAGTGGGGTGTGTATTCTAGGAGGATGGAGCTGCTCCAAGCAAAAGCTGTATGTAGGAGGAGAAGAGACTAGCGGGAGGTGGGAGGGGTTGTCCTGGCTACGGTAAGGCTGAACTCCAAGCGCACTGCAATAGCATCTGTGTATTTAGATAGACTCTGATGAATGTCATTCCCAATGATAAAAATAGGGTGGTTGGTGGGCAGATGAAATAAGGCAAGGGAGAGGAGAATTAGCAGAGTTATGCAACTTCAGGACCCCCAGAAGCTCCGTTTCGGAAAACCATTAAAATGGTTTTACACAATTTCTTACCTGAACAGAGATCAGTATAAGTGCACATGTTGTACAGGTGAACAATTTTCTTTTTAAAAACATTAAATTGTTTTACCATATTACTGTTATATTTACTACTATTATTATATATTTACGATTATTTGTTATTAGCATTTTATTTGTTATTACTAGAACATAATTAATATTATGCTAATATTGCTCTACTAATTTGATTTACTAACGTCATAGGGCACTTCGTGAACTCTTTCATTCTCAGAATATATTTCATATTTGCTGTACCTAAATTCGTTCCTGTTAATCTTTCTTCCAGGAATGCCTTCCCATCACACCTTAAAAAAATTATAGACATTTGTTGTGTAACAAAAGATTTAAAACAGGCATCTTTGATCCAGCAATTCCTCTTTGGGGAATTTCTTCTAAGAAAAGACAAAAGCTCTTTGCGAAAGTTCACATCTTGTATAACTGCTAGATCATAGAGTTCCTAGGTTGGGAGAGTAAAAATTTAATGACTTAATTATCAAACAAAATTATATAATACAATGTAGCCCCTAAAATGATATTATGGAACTGTCTTTGTTAATAAGACAAAAGATACACATACTTTACTGTTAAAAAAGTAGATTCCAAATGAGAATCTAGAGGGATTTTTTTTTCCCCTTCTTGAGACAGTTTTAGTAGGTCACATATTTCTAGGACCTTAACTTTAACCATTTCTCCAAAGTTTTCAAACTTATTGACATAAATTTTTTCATAATAGCATCAAGTTTTCTTTTATGTCTGCAGCATCTGTAGTTATTGCTCCCTTTTTATTCCTAGTACTAGTGTTTTACTACTTCTCTCTCAAACATTTCTCATCTTGTCAAAGAAAAACTCTCTCTTCCCTTTCTCTTTCTTTCTTCCTTTCTTTCTTTCTTTCTTTCTTTCTTTCTTTCTTTCTTTCTTTCTTTTCTTTCTTTCTTTCTCTCTCTTCCTTTCAATTTTATTTTTCCATTGTCTTAAGATGTATGCTTAGCTCATTTATTTTGATTCCTTATTTTTCTAATATAAGCATTTGGAGACATAAATCTCAGCAGGTTTGTCTTGGCCAGCTCAGTTTACTTTTTCTCTTCTTCTCTCCTTTTATCATATCTCTTCTGAATCCTATCTCTGATTTGATTTCTTGTTTCAAAGAGGAAATGTTTCCTAATTTTTTTTATCCCCTGGAGAACTTTGTTCATATTTTCTTCTGCTTTATGGTGTATTTGTTCTGCTATGTATTTTTTTTTTATCAGTTATTTGGTTTTGCTTTCTTCCTAGTGCCTTTGCAGATGTTCCATTCTGATCCTTCCTGATTATCTCTGGTCTTTGCGTGGAGGCCATTCTATCTGGCTTCACATGTGCTCCTGACTTGCCATTCAGTTTGGAATGTCCCTGGTTCTTTTACTGATCAATACTAGTACCTGCAGGGCTGATTGCCACCCACCCTGTCTCCCCCATCCTACCACTCCAACAGCAAGTGTAGCTTGTCTGTGTGTCACCAAACTCTGCGCCATTTTCTCTGTCACTCAGACCCCAGGGACGTGCTGGAAGCCTGTCTGAGGCTTTCAATTCCAAGGAAAGTGCTTCTAGTTTCCCTCAGGGTCTGCCACTTCATTTTGGAAGGCTCTGCCTGTTGTTAGTGATCCACAGAAACCTATATTCGCTCTCAGACTGCTTTCACAATTGGGTCCAAATTTTACTTTATTTAGCAGTAATTATTCATGGGATGTGGTTTTCTGACTGTGCTCTGTCTCCTAAGTACATTGAATAAGGAATTTTTATCTCTGTTTCAGACCCCCCAGAGTTAGCAGGTCAACTTGGGATCCTAACCTGATTTCTCTGCCTTCTGTCCTTTGTATCTCCACACGTCACTACCACAGTTGTCCTCCTAAAATCCTCTTACACCGTGTCACTTTCCTCCTCCAACAACTTGTTGGTGCTTTGTGATCCTCAGCCTTTGATGACATGACCTACGTCTACTTTCCCAGCCTCATTGTCACTGCATCCTTCATTAACCTGACACTAAATGACAGGAATGTTCCCACCGCCAGGACCCACTTGATGCTTTCCTCCCAGTCTCCCTGCCCAATGAGAGTAAGCACCCCTGCTTCTATGTCTCCAAGCTTGTGTTGTAGTTAATTATCTACATACTTACCTCTCATGATAGACTTCTCTCACTTCAAAGCAGCATCTATAAGGCTTCGTCATTCTATAGCATGTGTCACAGCAAATAGCACACTGGTGTTCAATACACGGACACTAACAGAAAGGAGCAATGCCACATTTACTGCTGGAAATAGTAACCTGGGGATCTGTTTCCTGTGAATCTGAGCAATATAATGCACTTTTCCTAGGATCTAACCCACTCCCTCAACCCTATCTCTATCCCACCCTGCCCAGTTAAGTTGGAGGGTAAGATCCTTGCCTTGCATAATTGGCAAAGCAAACCTTAAGGTTCACACACAACAGGGCCTGAAAGCACTCCCTCCCAAAGAATCTCATATCTATAATGTGTCCTCTCTTTTTACTACTGCTGTAACCTAAATCAGCATAGTGTTGATCTCAAACTTGTGTTTTTCTTATTTAAAAAACAGAAACAGGGCTTCCCTGGTGGCGCAGTGGTTGAGAGTCCGCCTGCCGATGCAGGGGACACGGGTTCGTGCCCCGGTCTGGGAAGATCCCACATGCCGCAGAGCGGCTGGGCCAGTGAGCCATGGCCGCTGAGGCTGCGCTCCCCAACAGGAGAGGCCACAGCAGTGAGAGACCTGTGTACCGCAAAAA